>SJJU01002404.1:0-56446 GCA_012932125.1 Conopomorpha cramerella | reverse complement strand
TTTAAAGTACAAAAGTGGGCTAAAGATACATTCTAATGTGCTGGTAAAGTCTGTTAAAGGAATTAAATGGTGATAACTAACGAAAAATCAATTTTTTATTAGCATAAAACATGTTTAGCCATGACCTTTTTTATGTAGCTATCCTAAGAATCTAAGTATTTACCCATCACTATTGGCACCTAAATTGATATTTACCAGTCATTGATAGAAATTTTAAGGTAGGGCATTGCCCCCCAATGCCTACCCCTAGCTACGGACCTGATGTGATGAGAGGCAATAGGATCTGACTGTATTGTGGCTAGTTGCAATGGTGTCTCGTTGCACTTGTGTCCCGTTGCACTTGTGTCTACTTGAAATCAAATCGACTGTCGTTACGACTATCGTGATTAGCCCATTCCACTCCCACAATTTAGTGGTAGTTTATCTTTTAGAGCGCAGGGTGGTAATTTGGTCATAATCCATACTACAGTCTGTGCTAGTGCTGGCCATCTATCAGTGAAGCGGCGGATTTCTTCCTCCGCTCAACTTTAACCATTGGCTGCCTTGTGCAAATTAGAGAGACCACTCGTGTGATCCGGTCAAACGGTTCTTTTTCGGCCTGCCCTCAGCAGAGGCCGAGATGCCAAAATTCTTCGCCACGACAAGGCGGAAATTGCAATTGTCGACATAGTTACTGTCCCTACCTTTACGGTTTTCTATACTACGTTTTGTTTGATGTTACGTATATACAACAGTACCTAAGTACCTACTGTTTACAGGATCTGTTCACCATGAGTTCAGCTTCAAGGCGATATAATCGCTGAGATTTTGCAGCATTTGAAGTCTTGAATTAGTCAGAGCGAATAGGAAAATGTGTCGTTTAAGAGCCCGATATAAACAAAGTTTCACAGTATTTAGGTCATGACCACTTCCAACCATGAGATAATATTTTGCTGAATATTTGACCACTTATAAACCGCGGCAAATTATTGTTAAATATAGGGTCGCTCGCTCGCAGAATTAATCCGCTAGAATAGGACAAGATACCATTTCGCAGACATTTATGAATTGACTGACCTTGACTGCACGCTTTTACTTCGGTTTTCTTGCTATATCCTGCTTTAGCTTTTAGTATTTCATCGTCATCATCATTTCATTGCCCTTATCCCACACTAAGGGTCGTGCAACATGTTTCCTTTCGCCATTAATCTCTGTCATTCGTCATCTCAGCAGTTACACCTTTCACACGAATAACATTTTTTACACAGTCCATCAATACCTCCTTTTGTATCCTTCTTCCCTTGTACCATTCACATTCATACTCATCACTTTCCTTGTTATATATTTGGTGATAAAAAAAAACTTAACTTTGATAATTATAATTTAATAACAGAATAAATTATTAATATCCTTAACCCGATCAGTAGTGGTAGGACACGATGGGGGAAGAGTAAGAGATATGAGCAAGGTTCTCAGTGTAAGCGACCTTGGCGGGGGCGGCGGCGGCGGTGTACGACACGGGAGTGTACGCCACCTTGGCGACTACGGGGGCTACGTGAGCCACCTTGGCGAGCACGGGGGCGGGGGCGGCGGCTGGGGCGTGCGGGGCCTCAGTGGGGTGTCCCTCGTAGGTGACGACGGCGTTGAACCCGTGCTCCTTGTCGGCGGTGTAGTGCACGACGCGGGTGAGGCCGTCGGGCTGCAGCAGCGAGTAGGAGCCGTGCACGGCGTCTCCCTGGCGCGCCTCCTGCTGCCGCTTGATGTCGTGTGTGTGCGTGTCGTGCACGGAGTACTGGTACTCGTACTGCGCCGCCGCGGCCGGCTCGGAGTACACCTTAGACAATGGTATAGCGGAGGCACATGCGCACAGGCACAGCACGGCTACGAACTGAAAAAAAAATGTTTCAATAAACAAAAATTTGTTATGAGACGGGCTGTTCTAACTGTCAGAAAAAAATCTAAATTCAACATTGGCCAAATCAATAAATAAAAAGTGTGCGCTGGGTTCTCCCGTAGAAGTGAGATGCGATACCAGGCTGGCCGTTAGATTAGGCTAGACAGGCTCCGGAAATTATGCCTTCGGCTTTGTACAAACATCTATATCGAATAACATTTTACATGTACACACTTTGCTCACATAACCGAACAATTATGACTCAACTTATTTATTAGCATCAATTATTTATTAGGTATATTTTATTTACTAGATGACTTACTTTAGCGGCCATTGTAAGCTTATTATGTTGTGTATTGTCCGAATATCGACAACTGAATGTGTGCTACATACCACCATCACATTATTATATGATCTATCTCACAATAGTCTAGTCTAAAATACAGTGGGCAGGGTCGCCTGGGGGTATTTAGAGTTGTTAAATTGTAGCTTATGTACTAACTACTTAATTAATTCGATAATTATCTATGACAAATTGGCGGGTCAAGGGCTTTAGAGAGAATTTCTTTTAATGCAGATTTGAATTTGGTTGCCTGTATAACATTGAATAATTGTACTTATCTACATCATTTAAAGACGCGTTTGTAGGTATTTGTTAAGAGATTTTATTGTTTATTTTAAGTGTTTGTTTACACGGAAAAACAACTGGATAGATTTTGAGGAGATTTGTTGAGAATTAGACACACGTGTGACAGGATTAAATTATGAACAGTTTCCTTCTTAGAAAACCCAAAATGCCTATTTACAAAAGAAACATATGAATATTAGCCGCAGAACCTATGACCGTTGGTATCAACGGGTCTCGAGTGGAGACCGCGTCTCGCCAAACGGAGAAACGCCCTCAGGAAGGTGAACTGATGATAATCGCAAGATGGCTGGCAGAAACTGGATGCGAGAAGCCGGATACAAATCATGGTAGCCCCAGGATTGAACACTCAGGGGTGTCATAGAGAACTGATTGCTATTGGGAAATTCCTAGAGACGACCTATATGTATATAAAAAAAAACTTTATGACGGTTTTTGTCGGAATAGAAAGGTATTCATGAAGATAATGTTCTAAAAACTAAAAAACTAAATTTGGTGGGTTCTAATCATCAGACGTGTGGCGTGACCTTAGTAAATTAAAATAACATCTACTACGTACGTACTTAATTATATAATAATAATTATATAGCATACATAATTTATACGCCCCACGATTTGATTGACTCACTTATATAGTGACAAATACTAAGTACTAAGCACTGCAATTGGAGAGGCCTATGTCCAGCAATGAACAAGTATGGGCTGATGATGATGATGACTCCATGATGAAACCATGCATAAGCCATTTTATGTGATGATCATTGTATTTGTACATGTAAAACAGATGACCGGCGATGTTACACATAATTGATCCCGATCCCTTGGGAAATTCTATATAATTATGTGACAATGTGGGGAAATGAAAAAAAAATGTCACCCCATACAAAATTTCATCTCGAAAATTTGTCTATTTTGTATGGAGATGATTTTTTTTTGTGTCCCCATAGTAAAAGTTTTTCATGTTGACGAGCCCAACGACGTTTCTAAGATTATTGCTCGGGGTCCTTTTACACTAAGTATCAGCAATATTATTGATTTAAGTGTCTCTAAATTCCGTTTTGTAGTAGAGTAACAAACATTCGTACATCCAAACTTTCGCGTTTACACAAAACGTTGGTGCCTAAGAATATTGTACGACAGATGTAGGTAGCTTTTTAATATCATAACCCTAGACATGAAATCTAGGCTAGTTAGCTAGCTAATTTTATAAAAAAAAGAGACTCATTTCGCTTTCATTTCATGTCAAAACAACATTTTTTCATGCAAGATCTACTGTTTTTATAAAATAGAGAGGCCTATGTCCAGCAGTGGACGAATGTGGGTCGATTATGATGACAATGGAGAATTTTCTTTGACGTTTTTCTGACAGATTTTCAGGCGGAGAACTGTCATTACCGTCATACTTTCCAAACAAAGTTTGACAGTAATGACAGTTCTCAGCCCGATAATGTGTCATAAAAACGTCAAAGAAAATTCCCCATTGTATCATATGTCATTAATGTCATACTTTCCAAACAAAGTTTGACAGTAATGACAGTTCTCCGCACGAAAATGTGTCATAAAAACGCCAAAGAAAAGTCCACATTAAGTATAAAATGTATCCATTCCATGGTGTGACATCTATCACACGCGAGAGAGGTTACATACACATGTACCTTGACACAAACGGGTCGTAAGTCATTTCTCGGAAAGGTCCACGAATTAATTAGTTAATTTACAACGTGTAGAGTGATGCAACCTCGCAGCATAGCGGGCGAGCCTAACGCTCACCAGCGGCTATTTTAAACCAGTATATAATAGTCGGCACATATTGTCCGAGTCACAAACGCTTTTAATCTCTACGACAAACTAGATCAATTAATTAGTACAATCATGGCCGCCAAAGTAAGTATTTATCTTAGACAAATAATGTAATTTATTACTACTCTTAAAGAAAACCACAACAGATCCCTTGCGCTGTTCAAAAATATCATAGGTACAGACAGCGGGAGGCTACTTTTTGTATTCTATGTATTAATATTTCACCATCTCCAAATTTATATTAATATTATAAAGGTGAAGAGTTTCTTTGTTTGTTTGAACGCGCTAATCTCAGGAACTACTGATTCGAATTGAAAAATTATTTTTGTGTTGAATAGACCATTTGTTGAGCAAGGCTTTAGGTTATATAACATCACGCTGCAACTATTAGTAGCGAAGAAATAATAGAAAATGTGAAGAAAACGGGGAAAATTATTCATCCTTGAGGGCTTCCGTTGCGTGCGCTGCGAAAATAATGTACTTACCTATATTGGCGAAACAATGTTTGCCAGAGCAGCTAGTAAGGATATAAACGTTTTTAATTTACTTACTACAAGTACGGGCACAAGAATATACAAATTATGAAATCTACTATATAAAAATAAGTCGGGTTTTCCTCCCTGACGCTGTAACTCCAGAACGTACGAACCGATTTCCACGGTTTTGCATTCGTTGGAAAGGTCTCGGGCTCCGTGAGGTTTACAGCAAAGAAAATTCAGGAAAAAAATCAACAGAAAAGCGGGTAAACGAAACGAACCCATCTGGTGGCGAAACGGAGTTCGCCGGGTTTGCTAGTCTTATCATAAAAACTTATTTCCGAATTTCCTTTCCAGTTCGTAGCCGTGTTGTGCCTGTGCGCATGTACCTCCGCTATACCATTGTCTAAGGTGTACGCCGAGCCGGCGGCCGCGGCGGCGCAGTACGAGTACCAGTACTCCGTGCACGACACGCACACACACGACATCAAGCGGCAGCAGGAGGCGCGCCAGGGAGACGCCGTGCACGGCTCCTACTCGCTGCTGCAGCCCGACGGCCTCACCCGCGTCGTGCACTACACCGCCGACAAGGAGCACGGGTTCAACGCCGTCGTCACCTACGAGGGCCACCCCACTGAGGCCCCGCACGCCCCAGCTGCCGCCCCCGCCCCCGTGCTCGCCAAGGTGGCTCACGTAGTCCCCGTAGTCGCCAAGGTGGCGTACACCCCCGTGTCATACACCGCCCCCGCCAAGGTCGCTTACACTGAGAACCTTGCTCATATCTCTTACTCTTCCCCCATCGTGTCCTACCACTATTAATCGGGTTAATATTGTTGAATAATTTATTCTGTTATTAAATTGTACTTATAATTGTGACATTTACGTTTTTAATTTCGACCTTTATCAAATGCAATTTCGGGTGTATCCGACTATTTCCATTTTCTATTGCTATTGCTATGGTTACGCTTAGCAAATTGCAATGGAAAATGGAAATAGTGGGATACACCCGCTATTTCTTCGTACATCTCTGATTAGGTACGATCATTTTGGATGTGATGCCCTTTACCCTAGCTTTAGCCTTAAACTAGCAGTGATTTGAGAAGTTAACTTAGCGCCACAGTAGGGATTCCGCCTCAATCTTGCCTGGGACTGAACACCGTCAAGTTTCACATGAAAATGAACAGTTTGTGCGAAAGTGCTTTTGAAGTTATCAATGCGTAAATACTGCATTCGCTTCTTTATGTCTGGCAACAGACAAAAAATCGTCAGGCAGAGACATTGCAACATTTTTTCCCACTCAGCCCAACTAGTACCTAGGTACAACAGAGTCTGAAACCGCTACGTCTGGGGCATTCGAGGAAGGGGGGGTTGCGGGAACAGGGTTTCATCGTCCACGGACCGCACTGAATTATTCATGTCAGCCGCATAGTGATTTCATCTCATTGAACGCAGCCGGCGGGCCGCCGTGATTACGTCATCGATACCTCTTCTATATCGATCACGAGAATTTGTTTACACCTTTTTGCATAGAACCTATGAACGATAGACTTCGACTGCCAGTCCATGGGAAGTGCATTGCAGCTTCGAATTATAATTAGGAGTTTTCTAAAAAAGTCAATCTGTCAAACATAGTTGAAAACGAAAGAGATGCAACTATTTTATTCGTTGATCGTTTGTCTTCGGACTCGCTCTTTTGTTTTTCTTTTTTTTATAAAGATATCTCCTCATTGGACGAAACTTGACAGACTTGCACAATTAAACCAAAACACAGACCGAGTGTGACAGTTTCTACAGTTCGTCCACTGTTATTTTACAGACGTCATTATACGTGTACATACCAGCCCCGGCTTCTGCCTTTCTAGCGTCCTCGAAGACAGACATAACAAGACAATAGACATATCAGGCACTGCGATTGGTTGAAGCAAGGTATGTCGCACGATGTAACATAACAGCCTATCACAGCGCATATATGTTCTATGTCGTGTCTTGACTCTCTTGCTAGGGCTGCAGAGGTAAAATAACTGTCATCATCATCCGACGGGACTCTCCCCCAGAAAAAAAAGGCAACAAAACTTACTTACTTAAATAAAATCTTTTTTATTTTAAATAGGGTACATACTTATAAATAAAAGCCCAAACACGTACAACAAGTACTTAAAAGCTCATCACCTAAATACCTGTCAGCGGTGGGAATCGAACCCACGACCCTATGGAATATCGGCAGACATGCTAACCACTACACCAACGGGCCCGTCCATTTACCCAGCCCGTCATTTACCTGTCCATTCATCCATGATTTATACTTAACAACAGTTGAATAGGAAAAAATATTTTTCAATTACGAAATGCTGGGATTGAGGGCTGAGCTGTGACCGAGCGCGTCCCGATATTGCCTGGCTACAAATCCACCTCGCCTTGATTAATGCCAGCTAAGCGGATTTCGCTATTCATCGCGTATTCGATCTGTCTGTTATTTTGTTAGGTTACCTGGTTACCTGCTCAGAAAGCGGGATTTCATTTATTTTCTGCCAATTCGTAAGAACACGCAAAACTGGATTATAGATGTGGATCTATAAATTCGCTTAAAAAATAGGCGCAAATGGGATAGCCATGTTGCTCGTATGTCTCCGGAACGTAGGGCAAACAAGCTCACCACCTGGATGCGAACGAACGGCAAGAGACCGCGTGGTTGACCCCGAAAGAGATGGCGCGACGAGATCGCCCAGCCAGGATGACTGCTCGAAATCATAGTTAGTGGAGAAAAGGAAGAGAGGCCTTTGCCCTGAAAAAAAAAGCCAAAGAGTAACTTCGACATGACAAGCAGTAACAGAAATAGTTTTTATACATTGCATCAAGAGTCAAGACATTAATGCTTTTGCAGCAAGCAATAATGTCATGAGTCGCTTTCGCTCTTACAATAAACCGATTTTTAAAGGCATTGCATGTATCTACTTCTGGGTCCAAACTGTCACTACCAAAATGTCGGTTTGGATCCAAAAGTACCTACACGTCCAACTTCCATACACCATTCTTTAGAAAGAAAGACTGAGGGTGATTCGCGGCGTGCAAGTCCAGTTGTTTTTGGTTTGAGATTGCATATCTCGTTAATATCAATTGAAAATGTTGCAAAATGTTTCAAAAAGAGGGTTTGACTGATGATCGAAATGGAACACCGTAGCGTTGAGTTGAGAAAACAGCAAACTAAATTGGTAAAATAAATGCCTCATTGTTCTAGTTTACGTTTCGTAAAATCACACGTCTCCTAACTCGTAGTAGTTACAAACCAAGGAATATTATACCAACAATAGCAATATTACACCAACAATATTGATTTTTCAGATAAAAGTCTTTGCACGAACAGAAATTTAATTCACCGATGATTTCCCAGCGGGGATCCGACTGTTACCGGCAGTCAGGTAATAAAGTAATTTGTATTACTTATTTGCGTAGATACCAACTTGCCTATTATGGCTTATGAAGTAAATAAGATTTTTTTTTTAAATATGCCATATTTATGATCCCAGTGCAATAGGTAGAAAAGTAGCTTACGTGAATGTATCAAGACGTCACTTATGTCAGGATATTATTTTCTACAACTATAGTAGAGAAAAGAGAAACTATTATCTTTTTAAGAATTAATTGAAGATAGGGCCTAATATTATTGTCACCCTACAGAGCTCCATTACCAACTACATAGGTACATAGGTACCTCGAGTTAGTGAAGGTAGTAGAAAAATGTGAATGTATTATGTATCTACGTTCTCTACAACTTCACGGAGAAGCAACTGAACGGATTTTGATATTTGTGGGAAGATAAGTAAACCGACCTGGGGCCCCATGGCAATTAACCAAAGTGTAGTAAGTAGACTTAGGCCCCTTTTACATAACACCCAGATGCTAACACACAACACAATGCCTCATAAGCACTTTTTATGCTGTGGAGGAAACCTATTGGTGGCGCCATCTGTGAGATTGTTGAAGAATCAATAGATACCTGTCTGTAAAGTGACACAAATCAATTTCTCATTCAATTATAACTTGTATCGCATCGATATAAGAACGAAAATCATATTTAAAATATTCCGACAATGCAACTGTACTTCATTGGTTGGTTGGAGATTGTACCAGATATTTATTTGCCGCCGATTGGCTGCTCGGTTTGTCGTAGACGTCTAATTTTTCTGTCATTGTCAATTAATTGTCAGTATAACTTTTAGGTTAGCAAGTTTGTCAACATTGTAAATTGTAAATAAAAAAAATATTTATTCGAAAGTAAGCTAAACCTAAACGGACAATGGTGAATATGCACTACATATTGATACTGCATACATAAATGCAGTTACTTCATAGGAACTTACAACCGATTTGCACCTTATTTATTTGTTCCCTCAACTTGACGTAATTATTTATTACAGAGTGCACTTCTATACAAGAAAGAAAATGCTCACGAATCTCCCATTTATGCATGTTGTTGGGCTAAAGTTGCAGCTACCGAAACGTATGTAAAACCAATCTCAATATAAGTAATTTATTTAACTTTCCTCTTAGAAAAGGAGTGCGAAACATTTTTCCGTTATAAATTTATAGCAATCATAATTAGAAACAACCATGACCACTATAAGGACATAAGTTTCAGAGAGGCTATATGTGGACGTCACTTCAAGCCTTAGAGTTGAAGTTGTGGGTTATGTGTGTGAGTGAAATCATACATAATCCTGTTCCAGGGCCGTTATTAGTATTTTATAAACCCTATAAACCCTACCTACCTTTACCTTCGCTGTTTTCCCGACGTTTCGACACATATAACATCATGTCAGAGCGCGTTTCCTTAAAAAATACTTACCTACCCTGTCACATAGACTGCTAATTTCACTTACTGGAGGTTCAGCTGATTCCCTGGGGCCTAAGTCTTCTACACTGTCATAGTTGAATTGATCTAGGCGTCATAGTGGCAAAGTTGTTACTGTCATTTCACCATCATCTGTAGTAAAATAGCTTTGCACATCATTTCCCGCTACAATGCCAGAATGATGGATCTACCACAGCAGTGGCATGCACTGGCTTTTACGATAAGGTAGGCAGAAATCCCCAAGGATTGACACCAATGTAAACATGTCTTTACGAAACATAGGTACCTACATATCTAATCACCCACCTTCATTAGCCTATGTCCTGAGTACAACAAAAAAGTATCTAGCAATAACTCTATTATTAGGTTGGGTCACCACAATACTAAGGTAGGCAGTGTCTTTTTGCCTATATGGTGTGCACGCCACTGTACCACAGTGTAGCAGACTTGGCTCCCTGGTTGTGCTGCCTCTGTTTTGTGTGTGTGCTTGACAAATTCAAAAGTTGACAGCTGGTGGCCAGCACAACACTACATATAACCTTGTATATGCTAACATCCCCTTATTATTAAAAAAAACAAAGCTTTTCACAACCAAGATAAGTGCATTGTTCTATTATTGTAATAATAATACATTATCTTTATTTTGCAGAACAGCAACCAAGGAATTCTTAGTCACGGGAGGATTAGATGGAGACATAAAAATATGGGAATTCAGTAATAATGGTATTGACGTACTAAATAAGTTATGTGGCCATTCTATGAGCATTGTCTCTTTGGCAGTGAGCCCAGATGGATACAGTAAGTTTTGTCACAATATGGTGCTAAGTTAACTAAGTTACATGGTTAGGTTTCTTTATAGTTTGTTACCTCCATCATATTCATCAATACACTTGATGTGAAGGTTTATAGATGAAGTTTTTTCTTTTTGAGTTGACAGTATGTGTGTCCTCAAATATATTGTGTCCGATTCATTGTCAGCTAGTTTTCTACTGAGATCATCATTAATATCAATACTATTGATGGCTGTATTGCAATATTGATACCAACAATGTTGCCCCAACAGTTTATTGCTCTTATGTAATTTGTAATTTTTTTTTGGGATTTAATAGTTTTGTCAGTAAAAGGTTTCATGTTAACACATTGTTGTTATTTAGTTTTTTATTTCATATTATTCTTCTTACAGCCTTAGCAAGCACTTCTATGGATGGATCACTGATCATTTGGGACTTGGAAACTCAGCAGAAGATATACTCCATCGAGACTGGGGCCACAGATGTCTGGAAGGTGGTATTCTCACCGGACGGCCAGTATGTGGCCACAGGAGGACATTCTGGAATGATTAATATATATGCCCTGGAAAATGGAAAATTATATAGAATATTGGATACAAGAGGAAAATTCATAGTATCTGTGGCCTGGGTGAGTGTTTGATTTTGAATTTTTTAATTGTTATTTTATCCTTGCAACAAAGTAAAATCTTTTTTGGAAATCTGTTTTAACCCCTTAAAATCAAGTGTTTGATCACTCACCGTCCTGCCTAATGGTAAGCAGCAATTTATCCTATCATGGAGTACACTTGTTCACTAGGTGCCTATTTACCCGTGACTTGAAGACCTTCAGACTCCTGCTTCTTGCGACTTCCTAAGGAAACACAGACTCCAGCAAGTCATTCCATTTTGTGTAACATCCCTTAGCATTGTGAAACAAGTTTTTAAAATTCTATAGACAAGATGTTGACTATGGAGATGTCTAAGAGAATTCGGTCGATAATTCAGCTAATTATGTAGGACTATTGTTGAAAACCAACTGACTGGGACACTTGTTTAGTAAATTTCGACATTGCATCATTCAAGAAGGGTATTATGCCTTACGGTTCTGAAAAAGCAACACATTTATACACATAGCCAAACTCGAACCCACAACCTTTGTGTGCCAGCAGGTGACTCGAAAACATTTGGAGCGCCCACAGACTACAGATTTTTAGATAGTTTGCAGATAAAATTTAAAAAAAAATACACACTTGGAGAAAGGGAAGAGAGGCCTTTGCCCTGCAGTGGGATCCAATAGGCTATTAATAATAATAATAAAAATACACTTCACGCCTTTTAATCCCAAAGCGGGGTAGGCAGAGGCACTTGCTTAATAAGCAAATGCCCACGGTTCACCAAGCGTATTTAACCCAACGTGACAGGGGGTGAGCCCATCGCCGTTATAGGGTTCACACACCTTGTGGTATGCGGGTTTCATCACGATGTTGTCCTTCACCGTACGAGCGTTGCGAAGCGTACATAGGCTCTGAAAAAGAGTCCCATTGGTACACGTCCAGTAGCCGGACTCGAACCTGCGACCTCCCGGTTACATGTCAAGTATCCGACCGAAGGACTACAGACGCTCTAATTTGCAGATAATTTAGCTTTAAGGCCATTCATATAGTATATCAAACTAAATTATGATAGTTAATTGTTCCACCTAACCATACTAAACTATCAGCCGACTAAATGTCTGTAGTCTGCCCGGGGCTCTTAAACAAATGATGTTACGATACTAAGGCACCCCAGAATTATCAGTCAAAATCACGCCACGCCTTGCTGTGTTCAGCAACACTCTTGGCCTGGCTCCAACTCTCTCCTGCGGCACGCAGTTTACTCTCAACGGTTCGGCGCCATGATTGACAAGACATATAACGCGCTGCGATTTGTTGAAACTAGTCGCACAAAGCGTGACATAACAGCCAATCAGAGCGCGTATTTGTTCAATGTCATATCTTTCTTGAGGCGCGTGTTAGGCCTGCAGGACGCCCTCTGGCTCTCTTACCATTTGGAGGACGCCACTAGCTCCTCTTAAATGAATCGTATAACATTATTTCAGAGTCCAGACGGTTACTACATAGCTGGTGGTTCAGTAGACGGTGTGGTGAATATATTCGACGTGAATCAGGGCAAGTTAATCCACACTGTTGAAGCTCATAGTGCCTGCATTAGAAGCGTCAACTTCTCTGCAGATTCGAAACTAGTCCTTACAGCCAGCAATGACCATACTATGAAAATTATTTCTGTGTGAGTATTATTATTTTTTGTTCAAAATCCTACTAGTAAAAGTATTATAAACGTGAAAGTTTTAAGTGGATTTTTGTTATTCTTTCTCGCAAAAACTGCTGAACGGATTTTCTATGAAACTTTACAATAATATAGCTTATACAAGTACTTCAGAATAGTACATAGACTATATTTCATCCCAAATTTCCCACGATAACGGTATAAACTGCAGTTATCACCGCCGGGGTACTTCTGATATACGTATCATCGCCATGCCGAAATCCCTAAAGCTAGACACTTACGGTATGAAGGTTCCTATGGTTGTGTAAGTAATAGATGGATTGGATGGATTTTTAAGGATGCGATATACAGGCTGTTGATTTTTTTACGAAAAACTAATAACTTGTCTGTGGCTTCATAACTTTAGAATTGATAAAGCTATTACAATAAAGTTTTTTTATATGAAACCTGATTTGATCGAGCGTGTTCATCCTGATTTTAGTGGGTGAACTGGTATCGATCAAACATAGCTAAACGATATCAGTTCACCCACGCAAAAGTTTTGGGGGTTGAAAGTGGGGATGAAAATGTAACTTGCATAAATATGTCCAAGTGGGGTATCAAATGAAAGAGCACGACACGTGTATTTAAAAGCTGTTTTAAATGAAAACTGGATAATTTGTTCAAAAGTTATAGAGGTTGAAAGTGGGGACAAAAAGTCGAAATTATACTTACAATTCAGTTCAAGTGGAGTATCAAATGAAAGGGCACGACACCAACATTTAAAATCGGGTTTTCTAATTTGAAAATTTTTGAAATGTATATGTATTGATTCTACGTAATTAATGTACGGGAGTGAAAGTTGGGTATGGCAGAAGAAGCATAAAAGTAAAGTCAATGCCGTAGAAATGCGGTCATTGCGGAGCATGAAAGGCGTGACATTGAATAACAGGATAAGGAATAGTGTGATAAGAGAAAGTTGCGGTTTGAAGGAAGACGTAGTGACCAAGATTGAAAAGGGCATGCTTCGGTGGTTTGGGCATATGGAGAGAATGGATGAAAGTCGATTGACGAAAGAGATTTATATGGGTGATGTAATGGGCCGGGTGAGTAGAGGTCGCCCCAGAAGGACATATACAGACCAGATTGGTGATGTCCTGGCCGAAGGTGGCGTGAAAAGTACTCGAAACCGGAGGTCATGTATGAAAAGATGTATGAATGTAGATGAAGCGAAAGGGGTATGTCAGGACCGTGACAAATGGAGATCTGTAGTCTCTGCCTACCCCTCTGGGAGACAGGCGTGAAGTGTATGTAAGTATGTATATGTATTCTATATCTAACTGATAAATTTTAATATATTGTAATTGTTGTTTTAATTTAATTTTAATTGTTATTCATCCACTCTCTTACGCCAAATACTTTGCTGTGCCCACCAGGGTTTACAATGTCAAGCACATGATTATAATTTGTAACACCATTATACCTACCATTGTGAAATGCAAATAAATTGAAATGTATATGTAGTGATTGTACGTAATTCCAGCGGCAGCGCGAGTGTGGTGACAAAGCTATCCGGCCACACGTCGTGGGTGCTGAGCGCGGTGTTCTCCCGCGACGGCAAGCGCGTGGCGTCGGCCGCCGCTAGCGGTGACGTCAGGCTGCACTCGAGCGTCGACGGCACGCAGTACCATGCGTTCAAGGAGCATTGCGATGCAGTGAGTACAGCCTCATTGGATTCCATGATTTGACAGTCGTAATTTTTTTATACTTAAGTCTTTTTAACCGTTTTTATCTACTTTCTTAAAACCTAACAAATTAGGTAAGCACTTACTAAAATTGTATATTTATTTGACAAATCATTCGGGATGAGCGAACTACCTATCGTAGACTACAGGGCTCTGCCCTTTTTAGGAGGTAGAGAACTCATGTCATTTGTATAGTATTTTTAATCTAATTTATTACTACTATCTGTATAGCTACCTGGAAGACTGAATAGGAGTCTGTACAATGTAAATGTGTTTTGGAAATAAAATGTATTATTATTATTTTAAATTTATTATTATTTCTTTTATTGAATGTAGTGACGATAAAAAACACAATCGATTGATCGAGTTTGATACAGATCGATTAATAAGAGCTAGCACCTTAACACATTTAAACGATAATGAAACTTTAAGGCTTAGTGACACGTACAAAAATCATACTGTATAGCAGTGGCGTGCACTGTCTTTTACGAGAAGGTAGGCAGTAATCCCCAAGGATTGACACCAATGTATAGGTAACTTCTCTTTACGAAATATAGGTACCTTCCTATCTACTCACCCACAAAACACAGCACCTTCGTTAGCCTATGTCGTGAGTACAACAAAAAGAAGATCTAGCAATAACTCTATTATTAGGTCGGGTAACCAAAAAAACTAAGGTAGGCAGTGTCTTTTTGCCTATATGGTGTGCACGCCGCTGCTGTATAGTCAAATTGCATTAGTGTGAGTACTGTGAACGCCAGCTCTTATTAATCGATCTGTCTGTACTGGGCGATTTTTTTTAGACTCTATAGAAACATTAGACGTCAACTTAAAAGGGTATTTACGAATCAACCTCTGCACACTACATCTAACCTTTTAAAAACCGTAAAGGCTAGACTAGGCTCTGTCACTTATTGAAATGAAACTTCTTTATCGGCGTTGGAAAAAAAATTACCGTCACATTTTTTCCGTTAAGCGCCATCTTTTTTAAATTTAAGATTTTAAGGTTAACCTCAGTTTCTGATTGTCACTATCGGTCAATGTATAAAAGTAAAAGTGAAATAATTGTATTATTTGTATTCATGTCTATGATAATAAAATCCTTTTGTTTAAATTTAATCTAATTTAACTTTATTTAACCAATTTCTGGAA
The DNA here is from genome assembly GCA_012932125.1 of Conopomorpha cramerella. Lineage (NCBI taxonomy): Eukaryota > Metazoa > Arthropoda > Insecta > Lepidoptera > Gracillariidae > Conopomorpha > Conopomorpha cramerella. The sequence goes on along the minus strand of SJJU01002404.1, from coordinate 40,870 downwards.
AGTTGCTAGTAGATCATTTTGCGAAAAATAAGGCCATAAAGAAGTTTCACTTCTTACGTGTGTACACTAGTACACGTACACATTTTCTTTTGCCCTACCCGCTCCTATTCCAAAATGAAAAATTGCGATGCCGGCGTTAATGCTTTCATATGCCACAAAATTTTGGCAATACTTCAAAGCGCTAATTCAGTTGTTTTGTTTCAGGTCTGGTCAGTTCAATTCAACGAAGCATGCAACAAATTAGTCTCAGTTTCTAAGGATAAATCTATAAACATCTATAACTGTCCTGTGCCGAAAAAATAATACCAAACTATTTTTTCCGTTTTTTTTTAAGTAAGTAAATTATTTTAATGAAACCTATCTGTATTTTTATTGTGGGGTAAATTCATTAAAACTCAATATTGTTCACCGGGTGTATAGGCGCGAATATAACCAAAGGGTCACGAGTGGACTCAACCCACTCGTGACCACGACGCATGCAACTGCGTCGAAACGTCGAGTAAAATAACAAAGGTAAGCTCGAGCTTGTCTTTGGTTATATTCGCGCCTATACACCCGGTGAACAATATTGAGTTATAATGTCTGTGCGCGTTTCATTAAAACAAAAAACATGATCTAAATTCATTAAGTATGTGGGACTTGCATATGTTAAAATCCCACGATGACCGTTCGCTCGTATTGCCTGGAGCCCCCGGAACAATGCGGAAGGGGTGGCGATCGACGCGCCCCAAGCTCACGAGGCTACGACGGCACCTGGGTCACCTCGGTACCGCAATAGCCAGTAAGGTCGGTAGGCCTTATGGTACCTACCTAAAGGTATTGTTTTTTAACCAACTTCAAAAAGGATGAGGTTCTCGATTCCACGGTATTTATTTTTTATATGTTTGTTACCTCAAAACTTTGGACTGGCTCCAAATCAATACGACTTAGAGGATGAGCTGGTGCTTCCTGTATAGTCCCAATTAAATTTGGTTCAGTTCCGACAATGATATCCATGAGAAAATCACAAAAGTAATATTTTACTGGTTGAAGTCTTTTTTTTTAAGTTATATTCAAGGAGTTTTCTAGATGTCAATCTGACAAATATGTACCTACAGTTGGAAACGAAAGAGATGCAACTACGGTATTCTATTATTATTCGTCTTCGCTTTCTTGTAGGTTTTTTTAAAGAATACTAATACTCATTAAAATAAAGCGTATATACTGCACGCCTTTTAATCCCAAAGCGGGGTAGCCACGCAAGCGCAAGTGCCCACGGTTCACCAAGCGTATTTAACCCAACGTGACAGGGGGTGAGCAGCATTAAAACAAAATTGATGCCAAATAAACAATTATGGGTATTTTGTAAAACTTATATTGATAAAATGCCTAATGATTTACAATTATAAAGGACAATCATATATACACAAACTTTTGTCTTCTGATACGGAGACGATCTTATTACTATCGGGGTTGAAGTTCACGCCCCATACCTGTGGAAGATATGAAAATAATTAAAAGAAAGTTTTTTTTTCCGTATAAGCAAACTTTTGATGAACATCCTGCCTGATGTTCACACTTTCCTGAATACTCGGCTTCAGTCGATAGGCCGGACGTGTCCCCGAAACGTTTAAGCAGCGATGGAGCACATTGTATCCTGTATACAGAGTTATACCCGTACCCAACCTCGACAAGTGTTCACAAACACCAGTATGTGAATGAGGTGCGTTTGCTAGCTCGTGCAGATTTCCTTGCTTGAGCTCGCAAGCGCTTTACGCCGCTTGAGACAAGTATCGGTTTTCATCATAGATCAAAGGAAGTGGTAAGCCCTTGCGACGTCTATATTCCGACACCCCTTCAGCTGGCACGTCTCCGCCGTCGTGTAAAGGGTATATAATCATTTGTAAAAGCTTGGTGCTTGTAGACGTTTGCCAAAACGACAAGGGACGACTTTGTAGACAAGGGTGTAAACCCGGTAAATGTGATATCTCAGTACACCATGCGCGTACACGGTCATGTAGGTACTTTGTATGCTCTAGTTCACACACCTTGTGGTGTGCGGGTTTCATCACGATGTTGTGCTTCACCGTACGAGCGTTGCGTTGCGCACATAAGCTCTAAAAAGAGTCCCATTGGCACACGTCCAGTAGCTGGAGTCGAACCCGCGACCTCCCGGTTACAAGTCAATTATCCGACCAACTGGACGACAGACGATGTATAACCGTACATTTCTCTAAAAAATATGTGTAGTAGCAGCAGTTTTCGGAATAGCTATTGCGAAAGTACAGAAACCCCCCAAACTCACCTGATCACTGTGATCCTTGAAGACGTGCTGACACTGCATGGCGTCGAGGTCCCAAACGCGCACCGTCCGGTCCGAGGAGCCGGACACGAACCGCTTGCCGTCCGGAGAGAACTGCACGGAGAGCACCCACGACGCGTGACCAGATAGGGTGCCCGCTAGATTAGCGTGGACGCTGTGCAGAAGAAAATGCATTTTTATATTGTTTATCAGTTATAAATCAAAGTCGCCTGCCGCTGTCTGTCCCTATGTAACGGTTAGATCTTTAAAAATACACAATAGATTTTGATGCGGTTTTCTTTAGTAGATAGAGCGATTCTTGAGGTAGATTTGTATGGTAGAAGGGAAACATTATTAATAATGTAAATTGGCAAAACAACACATAAATATTTGTAGTTACGACATTTCTCGTCTCGGTAACAGCAACATAAGTAATATCAGTAGAAAAAAGTTACTATTTGGTTGGGCAACTGGGATAAACACAAGGCGAAGAAAAAATGTCACAGGATTAATAAATACGTCATCTTCAAATGATTACAGATCATTATTGAAAGTGGATCACATGGATCACTAGACACCTAGTTCTACATTTTACATCAATACAATTACTGAATAATGATGATGAAATTGAGATTGGGCGTGGTCAAACTGATGACTGGATCATTTGTAGTCGGCTCGGCTATCAGTCACGAGCGCTCGTCATTGGGCGTCGACGAGCGGCGTTGTGCTTGAACTAGGATATGTACAGACAGAACAGTTTCGCTGTTATGCTGTGTCTAGGGCATGTATGCTATGGAGAACCCAACGTTATAGATATTGAACCAATTGCTGACGCCCTAGCACAGCGCTCCAAGAAAGAAGTGACAGGATATATTATAGTATAGTATATATCTGTGTATATATCTTATTTTTACTATTTTATTACTTTGTTCTTGTTGTCATTTATTGTATATATATTGTTTTTTTTTTTGTGTTTAGTTTGTTAGTTCTTAAGTTAGTGAATAAATATATATACATACATACATACATATAGTTAGAACAAAAAGGATCCAATATGTAACCCGCCGATTGTGTAATTTAAAATAAGTAAGTTTTGTACCTCTTATGTTAAGATTCAATTTTCTAAAATGACACATTTTGTTTTGTGTCACTTTTGTTCTAACTGTGCGATATATATAACGCGCTGCGATTTGTCGAGACAGGCTGAGTCTCACTAAGCGTAACATAACCGCTATTGCGTTGCTGCTGCTGGTAGTATTAAGTATTCAACTTACACGTCATAGAGCTTCATATGCCCGTCGTCGGATGCAGTCAGCAGCAACTGGGAGTCTGGCGAGAAGCAGAGACTCCTGATGGGCATGGCGTGGCCTTCCAGCGTGTGGACCAGCTTCCCTTGCGCCACGTCGAAGATATTAATGATGCCGTCTAACGCACCACTGGCTATGTATTTGCCGTCTGGACTCTGGAAATTATGGTAGGTATCTATTAGGAGGACTACCAGATTACCAGCGGCGTGCACACCATATAGGCGAAAAGACACTGCCTATCTTAGTATTTTGCCTCCCAGACCTAATAATAGAGTTATTGCTAGATCTTTTTTTGTTGAACTCACGACATAGGCTAACGAAGGTCCTGTGTATTGTGGGTGAGTAGATAGGCCTATATTTCGTAAAGATAAGTTACCTATACATGTGTCAATCCGTGAGGATAACTGCCTACCTTGTTGTAAAAGCCAGTGCACGCCACTGCAGATTACTTATGGGTGTCACAGGACACTGTTTCTTATACAGACATTATTCGCTCATTTACTGCAAAAACGCGATATTCCACAATATGTATTTTGTTATTGTGAAAAGAATCCTTAGTAATAGTAATAAGATTGTTATTTCAAGTGTCACATTGTGAGATGTCGCGTTGTTGCAGTCAATGATGTCCCTAATAAAGACACAGAATGTAAATTCTTAGCTTTTGAAAAAATACAGAAAGTTATTGAGACCACTCACTAAGTTATCCCTCAATTACCTAGTTGCTGGAAGATATCTAAACGCCTCCTTGCAGTTAACAATTAAAATAATGTGATTTTAACGGCAAGAGATCATGTGGTCGCCCATTAAAGAGATGGTGCGGCGAGATTGTTTGCCATGATGACGCTTGGTGGATGACCGCTCGAAATCGCAGTAAGTGGAGAAAAGGAAGAGAGGCCTTTGCCCTGCAGTGGGATTCAGTAGGCTAATAAAAAAAATGTTCGTATGGAATATTTGATTTCTCTGCATACAGAAATTGAATTCTGTGCTCGCCTGAGACATGGGGAGCTGCTTCTAAATAACTTGCTATTTCTATAAAAAAAAAAATCACAAGTACACTCACATAAGCAACACTAAGCGTGAATTTTCCTCTTGTGTCCAATACTTGTTCCTGCTTTCCAGACTCCACACCAAACATGAGAATTTTGCCTGCATTGCTTCCTGAGATAACATGTTTACCATCCGGTGAAAAGTCTAACGTCCAAACATCTGTAGGTCCCGGTTCCATTGTGTTTAATTTATCACCAGATGCAATATCCCATAAAATCAGTGTTGAATCTTGGGAACTGCTAGCTAGGGCTGAAATAAATAAAAATCACATTGATTAGATTCTTACAAACAAAACACAACTATGATTTCACACTTATCTTAAAGCTGTCAGGACAATTCCTTTTTTTAAATAGAGACCATTCTCACTGCTGCCCATTGTCTAGAGAGCTCCCTCGGTCGCCTCTTACTCCCATGACGGGAAAAATTGGTCTGGGATTGTGGTGATACAGAAGATAATTAATGATTTTGATGTAATTGAATCACTGTTTCACAATAATAGTGACTTGCATAATGTAAACAAGCGACAAAGGCATAAGCAGATAATTGATGAAAATTCAATGATGTTAACAAATAAACTTTAAGTAAATTCATACTACAAAACTTATGTACATGAAATACTTACTTTTACCATCAGGGCTGACAGCAACTGATATGACACCCAGAGAATGCCCCTCTAGCTGATGGTGTACATTAAGTTTTCCATTCTCCAACTGCCACACTTTGATAATGTCATCCAAACCCCCTGTTATTACATAGTCATCGGATCCTTCTATTGGTGGCTCTCTGAAAAAAACAAATATCATTATTTTTCTTGTATGTCTGTTCTGTGTATACAAAAAATATATGTATATAAATATGTTGATATAGTGTACTGGGTCAATGGGTCCCCAAAGGTAATTTCGATAACTTCAAATAAAAATACAGTGGGCAAGTAAATTACCTAGTGCCTCTGCCTACCCCACTTTAGGATTAAAAGGCGAGAAATGTCTGTGTAATATACAGTCTCCATGTTTATTCTTGCGTAGTTATTCAAATACTACAATTGTAGTGTCTGGAATAGTCTTACTGATATGAAAAAGTATCAGGAATTGTATTTTATTTAAAGTAAGTAATCAGAATTTACCTGTCTTCCAAAAGAGGCTAGTAAACACAACAAACACACAGTTTGGCCAGTGGTAACATATGGTTAAATTGAGATTTCTATATCAAACTCAGACTTTACTTTCCACTTTGATAAAATGTTGTTTATGTTTTATCAGTGACATTTACCAAGTGTTATTTCATTGTTCCTATACACCTATAATACTAGCAGGTATTTTTACCCTGCCACAAGTTTAGCTTCAGGGAACCTATGCGAAAAAGGTGAGTGATTGTATTTGTTTTTAAAAATATAATAGACTGCATAATGGATTACACTTACTGTATCTCGTCAGCATTTTCACCACCTTCGTTGTTCTCCTCCGGTTTCTTTTGCTGCTCTCGGGCTATGCGACTCCAACCGCAACACCATATGGAATCCTCATGTGCGGTTTCCACTTTTTGCGATAAGTAGTACTGAAACAGGAGAAAAAATTACCGGCGCTCTTGCAAGATCTGTAAGGTTAGTAAATCAAAATTGTACGTACCAAAGTTGTTATCGACATTTTATGATTATGGTATTACAGTAACTAATAAGGAGACAAATTTCGTATGTCTTTTGTAAATTTTTGAGAATAACACAAAATACAAACTCTTCAAGACGATCAAAACAAGAATAATTCTTTTTTTTTTAATGGATTGGATTAGATTTCGCCAATATGCGCTAGTTTAAAACGTCAAACGTTTCAATCATCAGCCAAGTTAAAAAAAAAGTGCTAAACGTTTCCATTTCCATGATCACATTTTGTTCAAAGATTAAAAAAAACATCATCGACGAACGTACGACGCGTGTTTACATTTCCTGATTCTAAAAACAGAAAATAATTTAATTTCAGTACCATATTTCACTATCTAATGTGTAATTTGTGACCAAAGATTACCATTTTATGTGTTAGACATATTTGGTTGTGTGATATTGTTTTGAGGATCTGTAATTATGGCTGTTTCCAAGTCCACGAACACCTACAATCGACAAAACTGGGAGGATTCCGTAAGAACTTCTTTATATCCTGTATAATTCTATTTATTGCGTATAGTAATGTGAATCGTTACAATAATACCACATCGTTTTTTTCCAGGATTTCCCAATTTTGTGTCAAACTTGCCTTGGAGATAACCCCTACATTCGTATGGTAAGTCAATTACGGTATTCATGGTCATTAAAATATCGTTTTAGCATTTCGTATGAAATTCAGGAAATTATGAATCACAACCTTTTCCCAGACAGTTAACACTAGATACTACTGTATAGCCATTAATTTACAAATAAGTATAAATAATAAGTGAAATCTATTATGTCAAATAATGCTAATTGAAACCTACTAATTTATGTACTAATAAAGTACAAATATATTTACTTTTTTATAGTTGTTACAGCATCATAAACTTACATTGCTTTTATTACTATCCATTTGACAATAAAATATGTTCAAATCAATTCAATGTGTTAATTGCATTCTACAATGGTAATCTTAGATGGTAGTATTATGGGTAAGTACAAACACATTATAGATCCTGATGGACACAGCAATCTTGCGTTAGAGAGGGATAGTTATATAAAGTAATATATAAATTCTAGAGAGGAATAATTTGTCTTACTAAGTATAGAAGACAATAATAACAAGAATACTATTTTATAACACATACAAACATAAGAAATTTTACAATAACAAATGAATATACATATAGTATATTATTTCTATTATAAAGCTATATTATATTATTATGTACACAATTAAATCAAGTACATAGGTCACTATTAGGGTTCATAAACCACATATTTAACAAGGTACATTACTTAAAATGAAAAGTTTATCACTGAAAGAACTATGAGCAGATGTAAAGAACACTGACTATTTTTTTCAGACAAAGGAGAAATATGGAAAAGAATGCAAAATCTGTTCCCGTCCCTTCACAGTCTTCCGCTGGTGCCCGGGTGCCAGAATGCGTTTCAAAAAGACTGAAGTATGCCAGACATGCTCTAAACTAAAGAATGTCTGTCAAACATGCCTTCTAGACCTAGAGTATGGTTTACCTATACAAGTCCGCGATGCTGCACTAAAGATACAGGATGATCTACCTCGAAATGAAGTCAATAAGGAGTATTACATTCAGAATCTAGATAGTCAACTGTCAAAGTCTGACCCAGCTCAGCCGAGCAACTCTTCCCTAAAGTCCAAGGGGGCCAATGATCTGCTATTGCGTTTGGCAAGAACAGCACCTTATTACAAGAGGAATAGACCGCATGTTTGTTCATTCTGGGTGAAAGGTGAATGTAGGAGAGGTGAAGAGTGCCCATATAGGCACGAGAAGCCAACTGACCCTGATGATCCATTGGCTGATCAGAATATTAAAGACAGGTATGTACACGGTTGCACAAATGAGTTAATATAGAATAAAAAATACAGATGCATACGACATAGTGATCAAGTTATTTCGTGACAGTCATAAATTAACAGTTATTATATCTATGCGTATCAAAACTCCATTCATTAATATTGTACAAAAATAATAATCCTCTAAAGTTCCAAATATACCATAATGTTTACTTTTCCTTTCTTACCAAAACACTAACAAGATTCAAATGTTGTTTTTTCTAGATACTATGGTGTCAATGACCCTGTAGCCGAGAAGCTGATGAGACGTGCTGCGGCGATGCCGGCTCTGCCTGCACCAGAAGATAAGACGGTGACCACACTGTACATTGGAAACCTGCCAGATAATATCACTGAGGATGAACTTAGAGGCCAATTCTACCAGTATGGTGAAATAAGGTAGGTTTTTTATGATATTACACCATGGGCGGCAGAGACTGATCAACTTACATAAATACTTTCTAATACATACATAAATAGATTAAACACCCAGATGCACATAATAAATGCCTTAGCTCATCACTAAAGCTCTTTTGTCGTAGATGAGAACCCGGAATCAAATCAAATCATACCAGAGGCAGATGCCCTGACCACAAGTCTATGCCGATCATTCTAGAAGGAAGGTTTACATTACAAAACTCATACTATTATGTAATGGAACATTGCACCTTGTATGTATCAAGGCATGTACATAGGACATAATACAATTATGAATTAGTTCTGACAAGTGACAACATGATAATCTGAACCCATATTTGTCCACTGCTGGATGTGAGGTTGGTGTGTCAAAATTAATAGCAAGTGTTTGGTGTCTGGTTTGCTGTTAGCAAGCATTAACATAAAACTAAAGTAACATAAAACTGATGACACGCCAAAACAATAAAACATGCTTATATTGTTACCCGCAGCATTGAATTGAGGGTTGTCCCCTTAGTACACAGCAATTTGGCCACATCTGAGTGATGTGCTACAGAGCCTAGATTTAAGGAAAACTTTTATTTAGTGATTTTTTATATTTTTATTTTATGTACCATTGTTGTTTTTGTTATTTTATATTCTTATTTCATTATGTTACATTTTTTATTGTGTTTAACCTATTTTGTAAATATTAGGTAAAAAACTTTGACAGAAAATGTCGCATTGGCACATAGCTGTAAGGACATTTTTTTTGTAATATGTGATAAATAAATAAATAAATGTGACTAGTTCAGTCTTAAATGAGCAAGAAGAGAAAAAATATGCCTATCTCTAAGAACACTGCACTCAGCATGTCTAGTTTACAAACCTCAAAGTCGGTACAAAAATTTAAAAAATAACTATATAAAATGTCTGTCAACAGGTCGTTGACCCTGGTGCCGCGCGCGCAGTGCGCGTTCGTGCAGTACACGACGAGGAGTGCGGCCGAACACGCCGCCGAGAAGACATTCAATCGTTTGGTCATCAGTGGAAAGCGACTCACTATCAAGTGGGGGAAGTCGCAAGGTTAGTCTTATTTTTCTTTTATACCCCCTGTCACGTTGGGTTAAATACGCTTGGTGAACCGTGGGTACTTGATTTAGCAAGTGCCTCTGCCTACCCCTCTTTGGGATTAAAGGCGTGAAGTGTATTTTTTTTTTTTTTTATACAATATCTAAGGTGTGTAAATTGCGATAGGGTCGTCCCCTGTCACGCTGGGTTAAATACGCTTCGTGAACCAGGAGCTTGAGCTTAGCAACTGCCTTAGCTTACTCCGCTTTCGGAATAGGCGTCTATGGTATATTTACTGCCTATAACAATAGTGTAGTCAAGAACTGCTGGAGCTGAATAATTTTTTAAGGGAAAATAATAAACTGTACATCAAAATTACTAACTTGCACACCTAAAAAGCCAAAGTTATCATCAAAATGGCAATTAGAAGACCAAATCAGTAATTTTGTCGCTAAGTCAGTATTTTAGTTAGGTTAGACTTTTTTGATGCACGTTTAAATACTATCCTTTTTTAAGGAAACGCGCACGGACATGATATTAAAAGTTTAAAACGGGTATTGTAACAGTCAGCTCGCGATCACGATACATGTAACTGTGTCGAAACGTCGGGCATAAAACGAAGGTAAGCTGAAAGCTTATTGCTGGAGCTGATATATGAAAGATTTCTCTTCCTTTCTCTTATTTGTTTTCTGTACAGAATTCGTTGTTAGAAACCTAGGACATTAAATGGTCTGAATAGCAGTGGATAGCGCGGTATAGCAGTTGCTGACTATACATAAGGTATAGTTAGCAACTGCTATACCGCGCCTTAGGTATTGGACGAGGAGGTGTGGGGACGGAACAGTTGCGTCACCGCTCGCGGGGTGCCTTCCTAGTCCGCGCACCTCCCCGCGGAATACCTAAGGTGCAGTATCAACGATAGTTCATTAATCACGACAATTTGACAGTTCCTATCGTAACAATTTTTTACTCTTCTGCAAAGAAGTTTTGCGATGTTAATCTTTAACTATTTGAATTCAATTTTTAATTTAAGTTTTAACTTGCCGTTTAGGGCAATATAATATTGTGATATGGTACGCATTGATTTTGCCTTTAAATACCTACTATCTTTTGCAATTGTCAGGTCGCCAAGGTGGCGGCGAGAAGCAGGAGCTGATGCCGGAGCTGCCGCCGGTGCCGGGGCTGCCGGGCTCGCTGCCGCCGCCGCCGCCCGCCTTCATGCACCACCCCTTCCCGCCGCAGGTTGCTACTTATCACTGTTCTTGGTTACACACACTCAAGCTACTCAGCAGCGCCGATAGCGCGCTGATTCCTACTAAGGGTGACACTTGAATGGTCCCGTCTGGGGAAACCCTTGACTACCATGCAGTATAATAACATTTAAGCACTCAGTCACTCATCATCAGCGCACTGTATTATCCCAGTTCCTTATTGTGGTGTAATAATATGTCTCTGTTGGCATTTAACCACCCTGGCACGTCCATCTTTTTCATACATTCATACAGTTTTAATTAATTTTCACTAAAAGTGTCCTTTGGTTCTAAAATAAATTTATTTACTTTAATTTACAAAATAAACAAGGCCTTGACATACTGTTTTTTGAAATATGCCTCAAATAGTGCGTTTGCAAGATGGCGCTAATGTCGTGCACAGTCCCAATAACAAATGCTCCTTCAACACCACTCTTTACATGTCCACCAGATGCCGCCACCACCGAACCGTCCGAACGACTTCTTCAACCTGCAGTACGGCGGCGGCGGCGGCGGCTGGGGCTGGGGCGCCCCCCCGCTGCCCCCGCCGGCCCCCCCGGGCATGCACTACCCCAGCCAGGACCCCACCAGGCTCGGGGCGCACGCTCACGCGAACCAACCGCAGACATAGAACACTATTTTAATTTGCTACAACACTCTGCGGTTACAACAATAAAGGCTAATGGTACCATGTTCTCGCCTCAATATACAGTTCAATTGAATGTGGAAATTTCTTGCGTTTTGTGAACTACACTAGTATTAATATTACTAGTGTAGTTCACAAAACGCTACTACTGCATATACAATCATGGCGGATAGTTGTTTTCAATTATTTCTCTGAAACATACCAGGAAATGGAACCGAGTAAATGGGTTTCTTGAAGTGTAATCGTGGCTAAACTTCTTCCAAAGTCACCGTGACGACTTCTCAAATGAATAAACAGTTGTAAGATTTTCCGTTTCGTGTTCATGAAACTGGGGAACTAACGGCGCTAGTGTCTAATGTTCCAAAACAGCGTGACTGGTAAATAAATAACTTTGACTTTGGAGACCTATTAATCAATCACATGAACTGTTAACTGAACGGGAACTAACTGTTACGGGAAACGATGAGATGCAAATGGCTTCTTTATTTCTCATTTTGAAAATTAATTTTTCGCTACAATTATTGTGTTAATGTGGTGGAATTAGTGTAATAATGTGCTGGTGATGAAAAATAATGTAATGAGAGATTACTTTGTGGCAGAATTGTCGGCTATATAGCTGAACATAAGAGCCAAGTTAAAAAAAACCAATCACATAGTTTTCCGACTCTCGATTCTAGGGCCATTAGTTTCCTACCTTTTTAATTTAATAACGTAGTAACAACAGTCACAGTACGTGGAGCTGTGAGTCATGGACGCCCGTCATGGTTGTCGATCCCGACACGAATCAAAATTAAGTGGTCGTTTTGCTTTTGATTGTTCTAACCCCACTGTTCGTTTTTCGTAAATATTTTTACGGCAAGAAAACAGTATTGGACATAAATACAAATTGCTTGCTGTAAAAATATTCGTACAGTTGCAACTAAAAAACATTTTTATGGTGTAATTTACGTTGTTTTACATAGGGGTAGGTAGGCAGACAAATATGCGGTTTTTCTTGTCTGTAATACTTATGTTCATTCTATTAATTATTTTTCATGGGTAATTTTTTCAAATTCTACGAGAATAATTATGTGATTAGTACCTTTAATTTGTATAGTTTTAGGCAAGTAAGCTATATATGTTATTGTTGTAAATTCGTTAATAAACGATATCCTTAATTTGATTGTGTAGAATAACCAAGTATTTATCAATTAGATACTGTTAGCATTAAGAAAACAATAGTTATAATTTTGACAAAAAAATAATAAAATTTAAGACCGCAATCAGCTGTTTTAATTAAAACTACGAAGTCGAATAATGGAACAGAGTACGTACTAATACTTATTTAACAAGTGGTCCGACCAGAAAGTATGCTCCTCCACCAGATCGCTGAATACTTTAATTACAATATAAAGGCCAAATGGAAAGTTAAGTAAAGCATGCTTAAATATAAAGATGACATTTCACACGCGGTCACCTAACCCATAATTTTGCTTGATAGTTTAGAAGTAGGTAGGGTACGTCTCCACACGCGCTACAGTACTGTGCAGGTACAGCAGACCAGGAACGAAAACCTATTATTGCGGAATAGTCTCAGAATTTCTTCGTGATGGTGTCACTCTAGTTGTCAAACTCGTTAAAAAAATAGCAGACTACCAAAATAAACGTCATCGAACTGACATAAAATTAGTAGAATACCGATTTGTACTGATTTCAAGCATCGTCGAAGTTTGATTTCGTGCTGGCATCAGAACGGTGTCATGGTACGATAATGAGTGTTAGTAGACTACCAAAACCGCCATTTTGGACTTTTTTGACGCCATTACCATCCTATTGAGAGACAGATGGTCTCATAAAAAATAGCAGACTCGGGGCCCAGTACAGTCCCTCAATGCCGACTCTCCCCAAAATTACTACATATTGAACTTTATGTACAACTTGTCTCGCTATGCCAGTACATATTTAAAAAAATACTTACAGGAGATCACTGAATGCCGACTTTTTTATTAATCCTTACAAAAAATAATAAAGTTGGCATATTGACTATTTGACATTGGAAACAAATAAAGAATAGGCTTTGACTGATTGTTGGCAATAGTCGGCATTTAGTGATCTCTGAGAAGCAAATTTGACAATGTTGGCATAGCGGGACAAGTTGTAAGAAATGTTTAATAAGTAGTCATTTTGGGGAAAGTCGGCATTGAGGGACTAAATCAACGTGTCCTGGGCTTCGATGGGTTAGGGGTTGATATTAACTTCTTTGCCCCGAGAACAAATTTTAGTGGACCTAATGAAAGTGACAGTCTGTGAAATGCACTTGCAGCTCAGACGAAACACAACTAGACTTGCAAGCCGCGTTGCAACTTCAGTCTCTTTTCCACCAATGTATGGGAAATGATGTATGGGTGATGATGTATGGGTAATTTTGGTAAAAATTACAGTTTGTCAACAGTCTTATTTTATGTTTACTTTTTATTCACTTGTGTTGTACAGTTTATTTTGACATGAGCACATTATTAAGTTGTTAACATAACCAAGCCAAATGCTAACATCGTGCAGACTTACTGGATAAATGAAAAGCCAGTTATTCAGAAACTAGTTTATTATTTTATTTATATTCATAAGTTTAACATGACTTAATTACAAAACATTTTAATCGTTAGGTATATAAGTCTACACGTAAGTAAGCGCTCTTACCGGTGCATCTGGGTAAGGACGGTATTAGAATAATAAATAGTTATTTTAAACAAAAACTAGGCCCAGATTAATAAAATGTAGATATTCCCAATATATGTATAAGTAGGTACGTTTTTTGGTACTTTTTATTTGCTAAAAAAAAAATACACGGCGATGCATAAATATTTATGTATGTAGATAATTTATACATATGAACCCTGGCGATACTTTATATTAGGATATAGAATAAAAAGCAAATAGTACAGTATAACCATAGACATATTTCCATCGCAATAAACGAGAAACGTGTTATTTCAAAGCATTTATGGCGACCGATTTATCAGACACCAAAGTGCATTAAATATATGAACGTGTGTGAATTATGAAATCATTTTTTAGAAACAAAACACTATAGTTAATGATACAACATAGAATATTTTTGGATGTCTCATTGGACTGTGATCATGAAACAAAAAAATATTAGTACAAATCCTATCCATTCGTTCCAAGAGCAGAACTCGAGAACGGCGGGACCAATTTCTCTTAATTCTTTTTATATGTACTTCTTTTTATCAGCAGAAGGTTCTAATATTCATAGACAGAACTTCTGTCGTGTCCTCTAGTAGATTGCAATCATTGTTTTCACGATCAAGGGTTGTCTTATTCTGACTGTCTACGAATGAGTCACGTGTATAAACATGAAGCTTTAAACTAACGATTGCTACTTTGATATAAGACCTATTTCATCGTAGTTAGAGATGTAGAATAAATATCAAATTCACAAAACCAACATTTCTATCAATGCTTTGTAATTGTTTATACGCGTGACTGCACTATGTACTTTCTTAGTCAGAGGTTTAGTCACCAACAGTATCCTTCTCTTACTAATCACTTAGGAGCCTTTGCACTTGTATTAGAAGTAATTAGTGTGGAAATCATCAACATTACGCTTATTGGTAAGAACTAAGGAATAACATAGTTCAAGCAGGATACCTTTTGCCTCAGTGGCACACTCCATGATTAGTCATTAAGGGCTACATATATTAAAATGCCCAAGTCAATAATACATAAATCGTTACAGAAATTATTTATCTATGATATTTTATTTGTGTCAATAAAACGTTGCCCCGATTGATATTATAGAAAAATTATGAAGTAGATTTTTGTTTCAAACGAATAGTTAAGACAGATAACTTTAAAGAGTTGAAAGAAAGCTTTTTAGGAGCAAAAACAATAAAGAGAGGGGCCGCGATAGATTGATCTATTTATACATTTTCAAGATCAATATGAGAATTCTCACTAAATACTGGACAAATAGATGTTGGTAATACGGTAATAAAATACACTTCACGCCTTTTAATCCCAAAGCGGGATAGGCAGAGGCACTTGCTAAGCAAATGCCCACGGTTCACAAAGCGTATTTAAACCAACGTGACGGAGGGTGAGCCCATCGCCGTCATAATACATTTCAAACAATAATGACAAAAAGATTAGCAACATTATTCAATAATAAAACTTAATAGATCGTAATATACGCGACGAGTCCATTTTATACATTTAATAAAAAGCGCATATTTATTAAACAAATTGACAGCCAAAGTGACGCAGTCTTAGCACATAAAATCTGATAATTGTTTTTAATTTCCATAGCACATGTACGTAATCCCATTTATACTCCTATTTTGTCTTTTATGAAGCCCAAGTTATTAACATAAATAAACATAGTTCCCAAGAATCGTTAGTCATATGACTAGTACGTAATAAAAAAAAACTTACTTCTATCAATTTAGTACTTGAAGTGAAACCAGCAACAAGCAAAAAAAAACACAGTAGACATTGATTTCTCTTGTATTTCTTTGCGTCATTTGTTACGGCAAGATATGTAATACTACAACCTGGCCACGTGAATAATTTAGTGTTTTAATTTAAACTAACATTATAGGTGTGTTTCCATCAAACGGCCGGACAGAAACTCATTTTATAATATTCAGGAGAAAATAAATCTTGTTTACAGCGTTTAAAGTCTATATTACCAAGCCAATAACAGAAGCTTGAACAGAGGGCGCGCGCATCGACGTTCATATTATTATTTTTTTAAGATCATTCGATGCCGTGACGTCCGCTCGGTGGAAACATACCCATAATCAAAGATAACTTACGAAATACTCTATAAAATGCAATACCTACTACCACGCCACAGAATTTGTCAGTGTGAAAACACAATTTAAATCTCGTGGAATGTTGGGATTTCTATAAACGATAAATTAATTTTCGCGTTGTTCAACGATTTCTTATAGCAAAATAAATAATATACTATAGCTAATAATAATAATTCATGTGTGTTAAAGCAGCAGTAAGCTCGGTTGCAGCGTGATCTGTCGTACAATTATAAAAAAAAGTGATCCAATACAAAATGTGTCTATTTATGATTTTCAACCATATTACAAAGACATAAAACATCAATTGTAAAAGCGATATGTTACGTTATTGGATCATTTTTTTTTCTATCTGTGCTCTTTGTCACATCCACATTGATATAATTTTCACCAGTAGAAAAATTTGGTACAGTAATCAATTTATATATTTAAATTGACGTTAATGACATCTGTAGTTTGAATTTGCTTTTATAATTTCGACGGGGAAGGAAAATCCAAAACTTCACATAGCACTGTGTTAAACCTTTACCAGGCAGAAAGTTTGTTTGAAATTAACTGGGTTTAGTCTGTAATTTAACGGACTAAGGTTCAAAATAAAGTTGTATCTATATTCCCTTTGCCTCGTAAAGGCGTAACATATTTGACTCAAAAAAAGTAAGTTCTAGTCAAACGACACTAGCGCGATTAGTTTTTGACTTTTCTTCTCCATTGAAATATTTATTACATTTTAATCCGGCCACGTGTCTCACTTAAAACACAGCCTCCGAATATTTTGGCATACAGATAAACAAAAAAACATTAAATAGCGCATATTATGTGAATCTATAAGAAAAAAAATCTCAATAGCAATATTGACATTAAATAGGTACATTTATATTTATATAATATAAAACGTGCAGCGGTTATGTACAAATTGAAAATACATGAAATTGTAATATAAGGAATTTGACAGAGATGTGTAACGTTGTTCGTCAAAAGGGTACATTTTATCTGATTGTGGTCGAATCCGACGAATTACAGACTTCGTTATCTCCTGGGACGAGATGTGCTTACTAGATCTGAAAATAATAATACACTTGTAGATTTTCATTGATAGAGATGTCATTTTATAATCGAATGAAACGACGTTAATAAAACTATCTAATGAATGTTTAATCTCGTACCAAACTACGTATTTGGCGAAAAAATAATAGGGGATTTTTCTTTGATGTTTTTCTGACAAATTATGTGCGGGTAACTGTCATTACTGTCAAACTTTGTTTGGAAAGTATGACAGTAATGACAGTTCTCCACCCGAAAATCTGTCAGAAAAAAGTCAAAGAAAATTCCCCATTGGGAACTGTCATTGCTGTCAAACTTTGTTTGGAAAGATTGACAATAATGACAGTTCCCCGCCCGAAAATCTGTCAGAAAAACGTCAAAGAAAATTCCCCATTATGCGTACAGTCGGCCAAGAATCTGCTCTACCACCCTAAGGTTGAAACTCATATGAATGTTATTAAACATTAAGGTTCATTGTTCACTTGTCACAATATACCAACTCTACCTTATTGTTGCTTTAGTGACACAGGAAATGTCATCGAAACTGATAGACCATTTTCTTGGCCGACCGTACACGATACTGTCGAAATTGTTCGTAGAAATTAAGAACAGAGTGCACCAGTTGTGTTCGGTCGCACGCAGCGGTATCACTCACCAGTTAGTGTGCAGCGGCGGTGCTCAGTACCGGTTGTTGGCGATCTGCGCGTTGACTGCGGCGGCGGCGGCGGAGGAGGCGGCGGTCTGCACGTGCTGGTTGCGCAGGAACTCGTGCGTGAACTCCGCCTGCGCCTTCGCCAGGGACGCGCCCGTCGACCGGTAGATGCGGTGCACCTGGATCGACAAACATTTCCATCATTGCCCCACCCTGTTCCCATCATCCCACATTAGCTCATGTTTCCTTTCGCCATAATCTCTTGTCATTAATCGCTGCAGTTATAACTACAAACATACATACACTTCACGCCTGTCTCCCAGAGGGGTAGACAGAGACTACTGATATCCATTTTTCAAGGCCCTGACGTAAACAATTAACTTCATCTATATTCCTACATCTTTTCATACGTGATTTCGAGTACTTATCACGCCAGGACGTCATCAATCTGGTCGATGTATGTCCTTATGGGGCGACCTCTACTCACCCTGCCACTACCATATAAATCTCTTTCGTTAGTCGACTTCCAACCATTCTCTCCATATGCCCAATCCATCGAAGCATGCCCTGTTCAATATTAGTCACTACATCTTCTTTCAAATCGCAACTTCCTCTTTTCACACTACAATAACACCTTTTATACACATATCATTTTCACACAGTTTCATCACATTCATACGTTCTTTGGTCTCCCTCTTCCTTTGTATCCAATCACATTCAAACTCATCACTTTCCTAGTTATGTGGTTTTCATCCCTCCTCACAATATGCCCAAAACATCTTAATCCATTAGCACTCACTGTACTCGGAAACTGACAAGTTATTTTAAACGCTATTACTTGATAATAAAAGTCAAAATCAATTGAAGAGCAAGTATTCTTCAGCAGGCCTAGCACACGCCTCAAGAAAGAGATGACATTGAACAAATACGCGCTCTGATTGGCTGTTATGTCACGTCTTGTGCGACTCAGCTGGTTTCAACAAATCACACGGCGTTATATGTCTTGTCACTTATTTCTTGGAGTGCTGTACTAGGGGGGCTGGGCGTTAATGGGTTAATATCATCACCAGAATAAACAGTTGATTGACAAATACATACCGCGTGTAAATACATAGTCTTAGAAACGTTATTGGACTCGTCAAAATGAACAACATCTACTATGACGACAAGGTCAATCTTTTTAAAACGTTCAATCAATCTTTTTGAAACAGTAGATTAGTAGAACGTATAAACGAGTATTTCCAACCAAATCTGTATTACTCACTTTGTAGTGGTGAATCTCAGTGGCGTGCACTGTCTTTTACGACAAGGTAAGACAGTAATCCTTACGAATTGACACCTATGTATAGGTAACTTGTCTTTACGAAATATAGGTACCTACCTATCTACTCACCCACAAACACAGGACCTTCGTTAGCCTATGTCGTGAGTACAACAAAAAAAGATCTTGCAATAACTATTATTAGGTCGGGTAGCCAAAATACTAAGGTAGGCAGTGTCTTTTTGCCTATATGGTGTGCACACCACTGGTGAATCTCAGTATCAAAAAAGTACTTACTTTTATAAAGGCGCTCAAAATTGATACTGAATTTAGGATTAAGTAGGTGGTCAAAATTGATACTGAACTTCAAAGGATTAAATAAGTGGTGATCACAATAGTTCAGCAATGGTCGCAGTGATACTGGGCACAACAAGGCCCTATTGGCTATGTGCAAAGCAAGTAGTGGCAGAGAGATAACGACCGCAGCGCACAACACGGCAGAAATCGGAAACAAATGCGGATGATCAGCTGTCAAGTGTTGATTGCAGTAGAAAATCATAGCTAATGGGCCATGACTGTTGTTGCGTTGTTAACTTTTTATCGTGTTGCGTTCTTACATGCTCGGCTAATACTCATTTATTGCATTTTTCTCAGTTTGTGGTTGGAAACTAATATTATATGTAATAGTTTCAAACCGGGTTTTTATTATTATATTAATTTTACAAACTATTGAATAAATTTCACTTATATAATATTGTCAACAATACTATTTTAATCTTTGTATTATTTATATTTGCAAAGAAAAGTAACATTGTTATTATTTGACAGCTTCCGCAAATGTTGTAAACGCTACGCGTCGCCACCGTCGCGCACATAGCCAATAGACACCACAACACAAAAAAAAAATACTCACTTTAGATATAAGCAGTACATCAGCGACGAAAGCGGTGATGAAGCCGACAGTCGCCATCATGGTGATGATACCCACGGCCACGTTCTCGTGGAAGGTGGAGATGCTCGTTATCAGGCCGCTGGAAACATAATAAGAAAATACATTATTTAACACTTAACCAGGAAGAGGGAATATAGATCCCACCTAATTTTGAACCTTAGTCCGTTAAAATAAAGTCTAAAATCAATTAATTACAGACAAACCTTCTGCCTGTTAAAGGGTTAATAGAACAAAAGTTCACGTGGACTATATTTGTAGCTAAAGGTAAACTTTCGATGCTAGCGTCTTTTGTCGACAGTGACGCCGCCACAGAGCGACAGATTGATGTTCCATGCAAATGAATGAAATTCTAGGGATCGTCATTCGAGCTCAGCGACACCTGACGCGGCAACAATGACGTCACAGTGCCGCTGTGACGTCATTGCCATTCCTTAATTGTCGGTGACGCTTGGCTCGAAAGTATACCGTAAGTGTTTCTGTAGGGTGACCATGATTTGGAGCTAAAAAGTCAATGTTAACTACTTAAATGTATGTAAGCCTTGATAATTTGAAAACATACCTTCACGGTTCGTCTTGCCAGTAAAATAAATTAATTCGAACCAGGGATGTTTAATTTCTTTTTTTTTAATATCAAATCTATGTAATAGCACTTATAATGACGAACTAAACTATCGTTATTTATACTATTAACTACTATTATACTATTAACTACTATATGGGTATGTCAGGATCGTGACAAATGGAGATCTGTAGTCTCTGCCTACCCCTCTGGGAGACAGGCGTGAAGTGTATGTATGTAACTACTATATCGTTATTGTGCTATTACTAACTCAGACCAAAAACAACTGGACTTGCAATCCTAACCTGTCGTTTAGAATAAAACGAGACAACGATATGAACAGCATGCAGGAGTGAAAGAGCAAGAAAATATATCATCTGTACCTTACTGCGTATCAGGCTAAATCTGGATCCAAGCTGTCAAATTAGTAACAGTTTGTAAAAGTGACAGTTTGGACCCGTAACATACATACATACACTTCAAGCCTGTCTCCCGGAGGGGTAGGCAGAGACTACAGATCTCCATTTGCCACGGTCCTGACATACCCTTTTCGCTTCATCTACATCCATACATATAACATACATTGGAGGATGGAAGTACAGTCGGCCAAGAATCTGCTCTACCACCCTAAGGTTGAAACTCATATGAATGTCATTAGACATGAAGGTTCATTGTTCACTTGTCACAATATAGCAACTCAAACCTTATTGATGTTTTAGTGACACGGGAAGTGTCATCAAAACTGATAGACCATTTTCTTGGCGGTGAAAAAGAGACAGACTGACGGTCTGTTTGACGGTTGTGTTTGGTCTGAGATTACTAGTTATTTAAAAATAAAATAAATACACTTCACGCCTTTAATCCCAAAGAAGGGTAGGCAGAGGCACTTGCTAAAGCAAGTACCCACGGTTCAACGAGCGTATTTAACCCAACGTGACAGGGGGTGAGCCCATCGCCGTTATAGGGTTCACACACCTTGTGGTGTGCCGGTTCCATCACGATGTTGTCCTTCACCGTACGAGCGTTGCGTTGCGTACATAGGCTGTGAAAAAGAGTCCCATTGGTACACGTCCAGTAGCCGGACTCGAACCCGGGACCTGCCAGTTACAAGTCAAGTATCCGACCAACTGGACCACAGACGCTCTCTACTACTACTAGTTATTTATTAAGGAAAATAATTAATGAAACTCACCACGAGCCCCCGCCGCTGAAGCCAATCGACTGCACCAGCGTAGTGATGCCTTGGAACAGGAATATGAAGAAGAACACCATAAAGTTGAAGGAGGAGTCGCTCCTAAACGCCTTGTATATGGGCCGGTACCAGCACACGAAGCTGAACGGCGTCAGCAGTATGAAGTAGAGGATGGAGAGGCCGAAGGTTGTGACGCCGAGGCCGGCGAACATCATCGACATAGCTGCTATTATGTTCACCACCAGGACTAGGGAGTGGTCTGTGGAAGAACGAAGTATTAGTGGGGGACTCGTTAACTAATGGCGCTAGTGTCGCTTAATCCTAAAACTTATGATTGGTTAATCGATTGTCACCACAAGTTCATTTGAAAGATTGCCTCACTGTCATTGGTTCATATGAGTGAAGAGCACAAAGCGCCATCTGTATTAAGCTCCGTGTTTTGTTCCCTATTAATATATTTTAATACTGTCATTATCATCAACCGCCTGCCAAGCGTGGCGATTACTGGCATTTCACCCCAAATGACGGATCTCATTGGGGGAAGCCCTCGTCCAGCAGTGGACGTTATGTGGCTGATGATGATGATGATGATTATCATCATGACATCCAACATGACTTAAGAAGTCCACAGCTGGACATAGGCCTTTTAGTACTTTATTGCACTAAAATGATCAAAAGTAAAATAGTCAATAGACTGAAAGAAACAATTACACGAAATAACATGACAAACATGATATTTCACCCTGGCCATATTATAACTACCTATTAGTGGCGAAGCCAGGGGGTAAGCCGGTAGTACAAAACAAGCCTACGCCAGGCACATTAACAAATATGTTCAAGGAAATTAAGTAGCGTAGGGACTTATTATAGCTCAAATAAGTAAGACAAATAAAAAAATCGAAAATCTACCGGCTTACATCCTAGCTTCGCCACTACTACCTATATATCCTCAAGAATTAGTGGATTACTGCCGTAGATCGTGATCGTTCCTGCGATCAATGCCCTTTAGAGTAATAGGTAAAAAAAACTCTCTTAAAAAAAGGCCATAAAATTGTGACTCCTTCCTCTTATCAGTACCTAACATTAAAAAAATCAATTAGAAAAGGGACTACGGCCAATAAAATAACCGGTTCTTATACCCGACACATTTTAGTTGGAATGCAGTTTTTATCTAATGAGAATCTATTACCTACTAGTAATGGGGCGGGTTTTAATACGAGTAAAATTATCCTACATCCTCGTCTATATGTGAAGTTTAATGTTACAAATAATTATTTCAATAAGGATAGTAGGTGTTTACCATGGAACTGCATTTATTATTTGCATCTTTTATAATACCCATATTGAACAATTAAATTTTATAACTGTCGTAATGCTGCAATTAACCCTTTACCAGGCAAATGGAATATAGATACCACTTAATTTTTAATCTTAGTCCGTTGAAACACAGTCTAAAATCAATGAATTTCAAAAATACCTTCTGCTCGTTAAAGGGTTAAAAAAATGTCCTGCCCTGATCCGCTCCATAAATATAATTATAAAAGATGATTTAAGCGGAAAATATTACTATATTAAGTACTATCCACTAGTATCACTCTATGTCCTGGTTATGTCCACACACACACATAATATATTCTTTTACTTTTCGAAAACAACCGGTCCAAAGTTAACTGTAACTAAAATATGTAAATCAAACTCACACATCCACAAGTAATAAAGGTGCCGCACCACCCTCTGGAACTCCAAGGGTATGTCGACGTTAATGTCCTGGTAGAAGCACGGCTGGACGGGACAGAAGGCGGGCAATGGCGGCCAGTTGTTGCGACGTCCGGCCGAGCCGGCTCGCAGTTCCGCTTCCCTCCGCGCCAACTCCTCCGCTTTGCGCTCTAACTCCTCTTGGCGTTTCTGTTGGTTATTGTTACATTGTTTTGTTCACGTTACAGAACGCTTCCGTAAGCCAAACATACACACTCAAGAGTAGAAGCGGACTTGGCTTGCTGGCCATCCGTTTCACTAGTTTCGATTCCTCCCTGGTAGGTCAGAGTACTAGTGGAACGGCCCGTCCCGGCGATCACAACGACCGAGTCAACAATGTTTTATGTGTTCGTGTTTAGCCAGCGGAAGGGTACGGTTAGCAAGCATAGTTGAACATTATATTTGATTTTCATTTGTAATTTTAAGATAATTACCGGGTGTCATAACAATTTGGTTTTGTCAATGATTCTACAATCAAGGACAGCCCGAGGGTAATACTTCCAGATTTTACAAATGAAAAAGTTATTAACTTTCCACAAACTGTCAAACAATATAGATAAACAAAAGAATCAGCATCAGCATTCCTTGACTGTAGATGGGTTGACCACAGGCAGCATGATGGTCGAATACTTGCTTATTTGCAATAATTAAAAAACATACATTTCAAGGACGAAAACAAGTTATCTTATCTAAGGAGAAGAAAGAAAGGAAAATACTCTTATCAGCATATTGTGTGACCCACTGACGGTACAAATACGAAAACAGGAGATAAATAATTAAGATAAAATGTGATTTTAGATAAAAATAGTGATAATATTATATTATTAATCATCTCAGTCTAAAATAATCTATATTAAGGGTGAAAGGCTGTGATAAGGTTGTTTATTATTACTTTAATTAGAGGGAAAATACTCTTAAATAAAAAATATTCAAGAAAACTGGATTATTTATTTTAAAGAAAAAACCGAATAAGATCTGCCTTCTACAATTTAGATATAATTACTGTATTCATTGATAGGATCAATAAAGGATGAAGTGTCTCTATTAGATACAATAAATAAATAAAATACTTAAACATCAATACATTCACAATCATAGATTAATCTAGTCAAATACTAAATTATTGTTAGTACAAAGGCACAAAACATTTAGACACTTTATCTGAAGCACCAAGCTATGACGTACCCGATATTGTTTATGAGTCATAAATAAAGAATACAACATACTATTAGCTACATAATGATAAACAGCAACATGCAACATATGGCAATATACATGTGTAGCCATAATGTTTCCACTGGTCAAACATGCAAAAGAAAACAAGACTTTTTTTTAACAATTTGAACAATTGTTTGACCACCAGTGCCTGAGGTTAAGCAGCAAGATGGTCTAAAATGAATAATATGTATTTGTTAATTATATTTTTTCACCTAGTGTGGGATAATTGCAGGAAGATGATACCTACCTACCTGTCTAAAATAGGTCTAATCTCTCTCTATTATTGTTTGTGACACTTGAAATAACTAGCTTAAGCACAATATAATACTATGTATCAACCTGTGTGTTCTGTAAATCTAATATATAAAATTTCCATGTCACAATGTTAGTTACCGTACTCCTTTGAAATGGCTTTCAGTAGGTCTGAGAATCGGCTACTATCTATTCTTTATACATCTACCAGTTGTATTTCTCCCAATGCACAGGGTAAAGGCAACTTATTATGGCAAAACAAATGTTTGCTGGGACAGGAAGTAAATAAACGTTTTCTTGTGCATGTTGTTTGACCAGTATAAACATCATCATCATCAGCCTCATGATGTCCACTGCCGGACGAGGGCCAATGAGTTTAAACATATGGTAAGATTATCCATAGTTATTGTGAATATTGAAGTACCTTTAACTCCTTTGTATGCAAAAATAAAAAGTGCAGATTAAACATATTGTGTATGTAATTATGATTTTTATTTCAAGCCACATTTCTAATTGAGCACACTCGGAAAGATGAGCGAGCTTGGGCTCAAACAGCTCAGGCATGTCCACTCGAGGTGCTCAGGCAAATGAGCTGGTTGTTCATCTGGGCTGCATATGAGCTAGTATTGACTTGGCAGAGCCATTTCCATTTTGCTCAAGTAGAAGTGTGGCTTTACACTTCCAGATACTTAATGATAGTTTGTAAAATGTTTTCCTCACTTTAGTAAGATATTATGACCTCTGATGAACTTAAAAAAAAGCCGTAAAGTGCTTCACTCTGGAGTTCTTGACACAGTTATGTGCTATCTACAGGCTGAGTCTGAAATTATTTAGGAGAAGGTCATGTTCTCAGAAAGTAACCTAGAACGAAAAGAACCTTCTCCGACTCGGAATGTGACATAGTTTGAATGTGAATTAGTAAGAAAATTTAATTGCCTGGCCGCTGTACCAGACTAGTCTAGTCATTTCACATAGTTTGAATGTTAAATAGAAAGAAAATATAATTGCCTGGCCGCTGTACAGTCAGACACCTGTGCTTTAAGCTTAGGTGTCCTTGGTGTAAAAATGAAAGAAATGACCAGACTAGTCTGGTCTAGCCTGGTCATTTCACATAGTTTGAATGTGAACTAGAAAGAAAATTTAATTGACTGGCCGCTGTACTGTCCCTGTGCTTTAATGATTAAATACCTAAGTGGAGGTTGTATGTTAGGGGTCCTTGGTGTAAAAATATAAATGTACTTCTAGTCTGGTCATTTCACAATGAGAATTATTTATGTAAACAAAAATTCCGCAATATTTAAATGCACAATCCCATTATCGTCAGGAGGTAGTTCCTATCTCACACGTAGGGTTTTTTTTTGTAAGAACATTGGACATGACCTACTCAGAAAGTGACCTAGTAACAAAATTACCTCATCCGCCGAAAGGTCTGAAATACCCTTTTAAACAAAAGTCCACTGTTTCTATAGATTGTGCTTTTACATTTTAGCAGATGTCAATGCAAAAAAAAAACTCGTCAACAAACCAGCTAATTGTGCTTTTTGTATGAAGAGGTCAATTTTTTTTTATCTGACGGCATATTCACTGATGCCACAGTATCTTCAATTCTGACTTCAGCTGTGGGTGTTTATTTCAAAAGGGTTGGTATTTCTGACTCGCACTACAGCTATATAATTGCAATTCTACTTTCAACAAAATGTTTCATGTTTACACAGGTTGTGAATTAAACATTGTCAGTTATAATTTGCATGTAAAGAAAAAAAAGAGGTCTTGAGAGGAGGAGAGATCTTGAGGAGGTGGTTATATTGGCATTTTTAATCTGTTAATGTACCATATAATTCACATCAGAGTAAGGTGATTTTTTTTTAAATTTATCCTTAAATGTAGTTCTGTACAGTTGACAACAACATTAGACAACTAATTTTGAAGTTTATGATTATCAGAGCAGAATTCAAAATCATGAAACCAAAATTAATCTTTCTGCAGTGAAATAAGGTAAAAAATAGCTAATATAATGTCCTAAGAATGCATTACAATTCAAATTTTCTTCAGTACTTATTTGTTCAATGTATTCATGATGGTGCCTTACGATAAAAATATTTACACAGTTCATTACTATGAATATGCCAAAACTACACAACTTCATAATAGTATTAAAAGTTTAAACCGGATATTATGGTGAGAAATTACAGGGAATTAATTATCTTTAGTTAATTTCACACCATAATACCCAGTTTAAACTTTTAATATTATGTCAGTGTGCATTTATTGCAAAATGATAATTAAAAAAACACAACTGACAGTCTTCAGACATATTTTCTCAGCAGTAGTAATGTAAATTATTCAACCTATGCCTATGTATTTGACGAAGTCTATGCGCTGAAATAATTAATTGTGTTTAATTATTGTAATTTAACATAATTGTAACTCACTGCTATAGTTTATGTATGTACGATGATTATTTAAAATACACTTCACACCTATTAATCCCACAGTTCACCAAGCGTATTTAACCCAACGTGACAGGGGGTGAGCCCATCGCTGTTGTAGGGTTCACACACCTTGTTGTGGTGTGAACCTGAAGTGATGATTATTTATTATTAATCAATTAGTTTTTCAACGTAATTATTATTACCTGAAAGTCAGCTGTTGTGAAGTTATTTGGCGGCTGTGGCTGTTGTTGCTGCTGTGCAGTTCGGGTAAACTGTCCAGAGGAGGGTGGTGACACTGCTTGCATGATCGCTGGCTGAGATGGCGCTGCCTGTATTAAATGGAAAGACCCATTGAGCAGACCCAGTGGATGATAGATGATACAGATGTATCACAAAATATGATTTAGTTTACTAAGGATATAGATTACAGTTGAGGCTGGTTCCATTTAGTATAGTGCGTTTCTACTACATGGTTTCTGTATCTGAATTTAACACACATCAAAAGTGTCTAGGGATCAACATTTATAGCGCTAAAAAAATCTAATTTAAATCAAATCTAATCTGGATTTGTCTCCTACCTAATTCCCCATGCCTGTATCAATGACTTATCATCACATATTGAATAAATTATGAATGAATACAGTTTTTGTAAAATATATTCTTGATTGCAATCTTCTAAAATGTACTTGATCCCTAGACCGCCTACTTGATGTGTGTAGTATTCTGCCTTCCCAGTTGCAGTCAGGTAGGTTCCATATTTATAGAACATTAGGTCATATACCAACCTCGTTTGGAATAAAAATAATCGTACCTACTATAGATATCTTATTTTTTTTGTCTCATACCAGTGCTCACATACCTACTCATGTCCATTTTGTTATGCAGTTCTCATGTTGGTGTATGTTAGCACCAAACTAAATATAATGGCATGCAATTTTCGTCCTTATCGTACAGAAAATATTCGTGAGGTATTTGATTGATAGGCAAACAAGAAACGATAAAGTGAAAAACATAAAGTACTATACCGTGGGTTGGCTAGCGTTCGCCTGCCCATCGAATGGGTTGTAATCGTCAAGTGTAGCATTATTCGTGCTTCGGGCAACTTGTTGTACCGCAGGGTCCTGAAACAGATGCGTAATTATAGTTCACAGGAGCAGTTGTTGAAAACAAAATTCGATATCATCAGCACGGCTACTTACTGCAAATGGGTTGTCTATGGTGGGGTCGTCAAACGGATTATCATCGAATTTTGACATTTTTGTAGCTTCAAAACCGCCACTTTATGATCTTAAAACTTTTGTTTAACGCGATGATCATGCGTTTTCGTTCCTAAACGTTTAATTTTAGTAAAAAATGTTTATTCTTGCACCGATAACAGTTCACCAGTGATGACGTATAAATGACATTTCATATTTTTAAGCAAATACTAGGCAAATGTTGTACCTTTTAGCCAATTGTGCGTTCGTGATTTATATTTTCCTTGCATGGCAGGTACGACGTCAGGTTTAATAAATGAACCACGAGGACAAAAGTTTCACTATTATTATTATTACACTACAGCTGCACTATTATGAAAAGAGGAATCGAACGAAAATTCTAAATTCTTTGTTTCTGAGACGGATAGTTTGACAATAATAGATCCCAAAGTATAATTCATAGGATATCATGGATCTAACTTTTATTTATGTATTGTTTATTTATTGTTTGTAGAGGATTGTCTAATTTAATCAGATGGCTGCGACATATATACAGTCCAAGGCAAATGACACGGAACATTAGGACTATTATGTACATAATATTATTATAAAAACGAGATTACTTGTCTTTACGCGTCCCATGTGAAATACTAAACACGTCCTTTTTATTTATTTTATACTAGGTGTCCCGGAAAAAAGTGTAGGTAGTACGTACATTCGGCACTACGTACATTTTACTAAATCTACAGAAAAGTCTGCAAAACTTTGAAAAAAATTACGTCCACTTTTAATGTTTGTTATGTTGGCTGCACTGTGAGGTTGAGCGAAAGTTGACTGCTGTTGACTGGCTGCAGTTGGCAAGCTTTGTAAATGTCAGTTTCTGTATGGTTTCTGTCAAAGGAGGCAGCTGTTTACGTTTTGTATAGTTTATTTTGCGATAGTATGCGAAACTTTTGCTAGTTTCATATTGTTTTTATGCTTAATCTTTACCGAGATTTTTTTATTGGTGAAATTTTGTTGTGTTCGGTATTTTATGATCTATTCCTACCATGTCAGATGTCAAGAGGTGATAGTCAGTGTTTTGTGTTTAATTTGTGAGTGATAATTACTGCATTGTTTGGGATTTGGTGCGATAAACAAACGGTGAGTTGTTACACCCTCATGCTGAGTTGGTACATAGTGCGTTGCCTGTACTGTACAGTCATAGAAATAGGACAAATTGTTTACTTACGTTGGTTATGTTATTCTAGTGTGTTTGGACGTGTTTGTGACTTGCGCAATGGAAAAGTATTTGTTTGGTGTTGTTAGCGAATTTAGTAATGTTTTAGGGAATATATTTTGCCAGTTCTTGCTTGCGCTGGTTACAATTTGCAGCTGGAGGTCGCTGAGGCCGGCAATGCGCGCGGGCGCAGCGAAAGTTGTTCACTCTTGATATTGAGGAAGTAATACTTGATGTTACTGGATATACTTGCCTTACCAGCCTCTTACCGAACAACTAGGTAACTAACATGTATCCAACATTCACTTACCATACTAAAGAACACTACCTGTCTTGACACCAATAATTATTATTCCTCATTAAAATTTCTTCAACATGTAAACAGTAGTGATCATCATAGTTTAAATAAAATAAAATAAGTGATACCTCTGATAAAAGTATGTACCTCTAATAAAATATAAAATCTTAAATTTTTGTGAAGAAGATTCTCTAAAAAATAAGTGCAAAGATAAACTAGAGATTATTCTCAACTAATAAACTATTTTACCATTTCTTATAAAAATCCAACAAGAATCTGTTAACACATTTTGTGAGATATCAGTCTCACAGAAACCTATAAGAAATCACAATGGAGAGATTTCTAATTCTCTAAGTCACTGGAATTCTGTGACCTTTAGACGTGGCATTCTCTCTTAATTGATTTAATTTATGTAATAGTTGCAATTAATACTATCAGGGTCACTATTGTGTGCAAGTCAAGGTTGATTGGTAAAAAGTTTTCAATGTGCTTGATGATAGGTAGTTAAGTTGACTGACACAGTCATGAGAAATTCACACAGCTACAATAGAAAACACAACTTAACACCCCATTGTGTGATCATAGAACTGCTGACATATTGTGAGGCGTGCACTCTTACAGCATATTTATTTTTATATCAAACTAGATATACTACTGTGGTTGTACCTGCAGTTTATCTCTTTCCCGTCATAAATTCCGGATAAAATTCAGCCTGTGTGTTATTCCGACATATAAGCTATGATATTGTACAGTTTAGTAGTTTTTGTGTAAAAGACATACATCCATCCCAACCTTTGTTTGTACAATATTAGCAGGACTTGTGTAAAACCCACAATTTTACTAAAATCCTCGACGCCAAAATGTTGTTGCAGTAAGCTAAGCTGTGCATTAAGCTTAGGACAGTATACATTGAAGAGTTATAATACTTAAGGTGGGCTTTATAAATCTAACTCTTGTGTTTGCTTTGTAAAATCCTACTTAGATACTATCCCATAAGTATTTGAGATTTACTTTTGAATATTTATACTAAAATAAAAATACACTTCATGCCCTTTAATCTCAAAGTGGGGTAGAGGCAGTTGCGAAGTGGCTGCCTATGATTTACCAAACATTTTAACCTAATGTAATAAGGAGGGCTCTCTCCTTGGTTCTTAGTTCTCTCCCATTGCTATTTATGGTTCACACACTTTGTGGTACCAAGGTTTCAACACAATTTTGTCTATATCAGGGCAGGTCATATATATGTAATAGTTCCTAAATAATTATTTACCCACACCATTTTTCACCATTGTAGCAATAAATAAATTTTCTAACACAAATTGTACCATAATGTTCTCTGCTAAACTCAGTCAAATATAATACTTTAGTGTCCAGATCATGTTTTGATACAACTTTGCTAATTGTTTTAGTATAAAATTACAACAACCTAGGCTTATGTTTGGTTAAACCAAGACTCTGATAATGAAATGTTTTGTAAAGGTACTAGAGAATAGGCTATCATAATATAATAAACATTGTGGCTTCAAACTGGCCTCCCAAAGGGGTAGGAAGAGATAAAAGATGACCAGCTACATGACTTGGTCCTGACTCTTGCTTCAATCACATCATAATAATGGATCTTGAATTTTAAGTAGTCAGTCATGGTTTGGACATGCCCACTTGTTCATGTTCCAGATCACCATATCATTCCTTTCTGCAATAAATAAATAATGTACATTCTTTTTAAAATGTCTTATGAGTAAAAATATTTACAAAACTACTATAATATATTTTGTCTTACTAACTACAATAATTTGGAAAGTCAGTTAAGTAAGTAGTTATTTATAGTACAAATAGTAATGTTATCTAATAACATAAAAACTTATCAAACTATTATGAAATCTTATGTCATATGTAGTGACCTAGTAACCTATCTAAGCAGTAGATAACAGTTTCGACTATACCTATGTGTAGTATAAAATAATTACGTACTTTAGAAGCTTCTGTACAAATAGTAAATAATGGTAGATACGTATCTAAGAATATACAACCATATGAAAAAGATCAAGGTTGATACTGCCAATTATTTTGGGAGAAGTAACTATTAACGTAATATGGATAATTTTAATGTTTGTCAGTCATCAATTATCTATAGTAACCTAGTAACCTAATAATAACAATTTTGACACCTACTATGTTTACTATAGTTACGTATAAACATAAAAAGATAATAAAACGCGTGAACGTCTTTACGGTAAAGATCAAACCAAAATAATGTAGACCCCATACTTATTATTGACGTGTAAACTTCCCGCGATTTCATTCGAGCAGTTTAGTTTACGATAGTGTAACCTTTATCGGTTCGGAGTTATGCTATCGGACTTTTATTTTTTTAATTTTATATTTGTTGTGGTATATATATATATTTTTTAATTTAACATGCCACACGAACTGTGAAAGTATTTTAAAGTCCATTAATTAGTTGCCAATTTAAATGAAACAAAGAAACAATCACACCCTTACACTTCGTAACCAACTTAACCGAACTGAACCGTCAACGACTACATTGAAATACTGGAATCGAACAGTGGTCCTGAAGTTTCCAATTACCCTTTGGCCACGGCAGACCGGTAGTATATTGATAAAAATAGGTCCTCGTTAAATAATCACTTATTAAACTACAAGATATTATTACGAACCGGAACCGGGAACTGTATGTCACAAAGAGAGAGCAAAATTCACGTGACACGTTTCCAAGTTGGCACAAGGACAACCGTTCACTTGTCGTGACGAAAACAACCGTACGTTGTGAAACAAAACCAATATAACAATAATAAAAGCATTTCTGCTTCGCACTAAAAAGCCATTTGCCGATAATAAAGGCCGTCAGTTCCTTACAATAGGTCCTTTATAATACCAAAATGTGGAAACTGATATCAAAGGTCAGAAGCTAGATGACTTTATGATTGCACAAATACTTATGAAGTTGGAAATGTTTTGCGTGAGACGCGTGTATTTGTACAATATCTTAAAAGCTGATACCTGCGGTTATTTTCAATAGTTCTGTAGCTTGGAGATCATTTAAAACGACTGGTAACTAACGGAAGATTACTACACATATATGTAGGTATTTGTGGGATGTGTCAAGTATAAATTATACGAGACCTACACTTGCCATGGTACCAGTGGTTTCCAATTGTCTCTGTCCCAGGATCATATGCTGCAGGGTTGTGTTTGCAGCATATTTTAAGACAGAGGTTCCAAAACTTATTTTGTCTATTGCTCTCTGTGATAACAAATAGATTTTAACGGCCCATATTTCGACAACTAAATCAACACATTTAATTAAATGAATTATAGGTCTAGGGTTATCGCCCACTTAGGGAAAGGTTGGATTAATAGGTTCAGTTTCTTGTGATATCTGTCCGTAGTGAGGAATTCCTCTGCAGGTAGGTTCGGGGCACCCCCCGAACCTACCTACACAGCACCCTGTGTCACCAAATAATTTTAAGATTCTCTGCATAGACTAGTGGATACCTAGCAGTTCTTAAAAAAATATTCTGAATTCCGTGCAGAATATTCGGAGCATCTTTCGGCAGAATCACCTACATTTCAAACTAAACTATCCTCTTCGAATTCGGATGTTGAGTGTCCAGGTTTCAGGTCCAGGCCCCGGTACCATGAGGCCTAAAAGTAATATTGGTTGCACTGTGTGACAGAGACAGTATCATTCCACTCATCTAGCGCTGTTTCTGTCACACAGCGAGAACAATATTGCCTGTAAGAACTAACGGTACGGAGTCAGGAAGTAAAATAAGATTAGGTTTCGTGTAAGTTATGTCTTTGTTTAAATCTTCTTTATCTTTACCGCTGACTTGGTCATTTCAGTGACTTCCTGTTTGCAGTCTTCGTCGTCGCTTATTTGCGAACCTAGGTAACTACACAAATTCTCGCCCGAGGTCGCCAAGTTTATTAGAGATCTGGAAAGTGCTCTTTCTGTCGACGAACAACTATTTTGTTTTACTTCTGGAGAGATTGGTGAAACAGGTAAAGGCTCTTATCAAATGCATCGCTCGCCACTACAGCCATGTTCCATGTTCATGCTGTCAGCCAACTGCCTCTCAAATATCTGGCATCTCGTCTAAATCTGCCATGTTCGTTTAAAATGTTGTTACTCGAACAGTAATTAAGATTTTTATTATAGAAGTAAATCTTCTATAATATTTTACTTATTATATGTACCGTGTAGTGTTACTCACGTTTTTTTTATCCCGTGGGAATAAAATATAGCCTCTTTAACGGAGAAAGTGTAGCTTCCCAGCACTGAAAGAATTTCAAATCGGTCAAGCAGTTTCGGAACCTATTCAATCCAAATAAACAATAAACATTTTACTTTTTGTAATATAAGTATAGAAGTGCAAGTTTTCATAAATGCTTACATTTCACCATTGTTAGCGTTGGCGAGACGAGGTCATCCCCTCTATAAAGTCTATACACAACTTTCAGCTCGCAGGTTTTCTCACGATCTTTAGGCCAATGCGTGAAAGTACAAGGATATAAATAAAATCCATGTATGTCTACTAAATTGAATCCGCGACCGCGGAATTCCTCCGATAAATTAGTTACATTGCATGCCTGATAATATTTATTTTTTTAACTTGCTCACTAAGCAATGAACCATGGTCTCGAGACTCGATGGCAATTAGAAATCAATTATGTCTATTTTCCGCCGTTTGAAGCTATAGAAAAATTATGTATATGTATGCCTTTACATTTCTTTGATTGTAGCTTACATAATTATACAGTCATCTATCATAAAAAACACGTATTTGCACGCATGAAAAAAAAATAACTTACCAATGGAAATCTAATTGTACAGTAAAAGATGAATAACTATTTTAGGATATTATTTCTTTTCACGAGAATGTGCAATTATACGTGCTGTGCTTTGATTGAGAGATTGGCTGTAATATATGTTTTACTAGTGAACGTCCCGCGATTTCATTCGCGTAGTTTCAGTATTCATACAAACTATAACAACCTCTATTTAGTCACGCGTCTGACAGGATAGGTATAAAAGGCATCCTTTCAAGCACAATATAACATTTTGTACGGTGAATGAGCGGAACTATTCTAAGCTATACAAATTTACTGCAAGGACATTATTGTTAACAGCTGGCCATCTAAATCCAACTAAAAGTCCCTATGTATGCTTAGGTTTTAAAAAATACGTAACGGGTTTCGATGCGGTTTGCTTTAGTAGATATAGTGATTCTTAAGGAAGGTTTAAGTGTATAATTCACAGTGCCGTGCACTGGCTTTTACGACAAGGTATGCGGTAATCCCCAAGGATTGACACCTATGTATAGGTAACTTGTCTCTACGACCTACATACTCACCCACAAAACACAGGACCTTCGTTAGCCTATGTCGTGACTACAACAAAAAAAGATCTAGCAATAACTCTATTATTAGGTCGGGTAGCTTAAAATACTAAGGTAGGCAGTGTCTTTTTGCCTATATGGTGTGCACGCCACTGATAATTCATTCAGTAACTTAGTTTCCCATTAAGACACCTCCGAAATCGACAGTGTAGGTATACCGTATCATCGCACGCCCTCATACGTCATCCGTGCTCATTATGAGAAGTAGTTACATAAGTTTTCACAGAATTCCGTCAACCCGCGTCATGCAGTACGGGTCTTTCCACACTATTCTGTCTTATCGTCGAAGTTGAGCTGTATAAGAGCTAAATAATAAGATCAGCGAGTCGGAAACTCTGCGCTCTTTGCGTAATACGACGTCACATTTCTGTAAGGTCGTATTAAGTCAGGTACGTTGGGGTATTGTTGAGCGAATCTCGACCTTATGTATTCAGTGACAGAGGGCCTGTTTACTTATTCCCGTTGCTGTAGATAAAAATGACCGCTCCAGACGGATTGCCACTACACAGAGCGTCCATAATATTAGCATTCAGGGTAGATGTACAGTTTATTCAGAACATAAATTATTACGCCCGGCCATTTCAACAACGACGTGAGAAAGTACTGATGGCCGAAGCGATCTCCAGTAAGTAAATGGGACTCGTCCATTTTCATTGAACGCGAAGACATTTCATTGTAAACAGAGTATGTGAAGTCTGACTGCTCTTAGGGCTCCTTTGTAACTGGGGTTCCTTTATGGGTTGAAGAGGTTACTCGTGAGATTTTTTTTTTTGTCAAACTGATGGGTAAAAATACTACAGAAGAAAATTTATACTATTCATATCAATGACTATTTCCATTCTTGTTTTCGTTCGTTAAAGGAAACCGTTGGACGGTTTTTAAAAGCGAAGATTTACAGGAACAAAAGGAAGATTTTGGTGTTATCTGCTAGCTGACCCGGAAAACGTTTTGTCATATATACTTATATAACAATGTGCATTTGAAATTCAACACATGATACATGAACTATATAAAAATAGTCTACGTGTTCTCAGAACTGAATAATATATACAAAAAATCGGTTAAGCCAATGGTATTTTGGTTGAAAGCTCTCTTAAGGCTTAATTAAACCATGTCCATATCAATACACAATACAGTGGCGTGCAATTGGAGAAGCCTATGTCCAGCAGTGGACAAGTATGGGCTGATGATGATGATGATTTCAATACACAGTATAAAACAAAGTCGCCTCCAACAAAGTCGTCACCCGCTGTCTGTCCCATCATTTTGACACGGTTTTCTTTATGTGTGATTCTTGAGGAAGGTTTAAATAATTATTTATAATACAAGCATACAATAGCAGAGAAACACTGTTAATTAATGTATATTGACAAAACAACGTTTGCCGGGTCAGCTAGTTTTAAAAGAAATTGTTTGACCATACAAGGTTTGATATAATTATTACCTAAAGGGTGGCTAAATAACTTGTAAAGGTGAGTAGTTGGAGGATTCTTTTTAGGACCTAGACCAGTTGGTGGACCAGACCTAGATCAAGTGTTATAATGAATCAAGTGTTTAAAACTAGTTAGTTTTAAACACTTGATTATCATACAAATTTGTGTGGGTCAGCGAATGGAGTAAACGAACCGCAGTGACCTCTATATCAGACACACTATGTCGACTTGCCTCATAAATTCATAGACACGTGTTATTATGTGCCCAACTGTACATTGTCTTTGTGGATACAAGTCGGACTGCATTCTGAAATCCTTTGATCCGCATGGATTTCAGCTTGTGTTCAATCATTGTACTGTCGCAGCCGAGGCAACGTGCAGCATACACGCAACATGAACCCACATCACAAATGCTGCAAAGGTCATCTTAGCCTGGCCAGGTGTTACGTACATAGTTGCCGGGAACTGAAATGCAGACGCTCCACTTATCCGCATTCGATTGACCTGGGCTAGACCTGGATCTTATTTTGTATCCGTATCTGATTTGGTTTGTTCCAGATGAAAGTAGATCTTGAGAAATGTATTGTGCTGGTTCGTTGCGCTACTGTTTGGTATAGATTTGGTTATGTTCGGAAGGGAAATGTTATCTAAAATATTTTTATTTGGAAGATCTCCAATGTCTATAATATCAGTGCGATCTTGATTGTCCATTGCTGGTACTGACGTTTCAATAATTGTTCTACTGCAACAAGAGATATCAATGGACGTTAAATTGAGTTGATCGTTGGCATGGACGTTAGTTCCAAGTAGCAGTGCATACGTTATGCAAATTAATGAACCCTTCATGCATCATTCGATCGCACATAAATCATAAGAGTCATAATTCACTTAGTAAAATATCTTATACGCAGACTTCGCTGGTAGATACCGAAAAACATTTGCTCAAGGCAGTTTTATCTTTCAATTGACATTCCACTATTAGTTAGTCAAAAATCTCGTAATGACCGTGTTTTTTATTATTATAATTGAGCTTAAGCATCATAGAGCAATTAGCATAGATTGCCAAGATCGTAAAAAAGTGTCGGTCACCACTTACCTTCCTAGTTAGCATAGCTGACATAGCACTGACAGAAGTACAAGTGTGCAAGACGCGACATAATGTTTGTCTACAGAGGGCAAGCGTACATATACTATTGTATATGTGATTTAAGTCGTATCACGTAAGTCTTGACCCCTATATGTTACGACTGTTGCACGTTCCATAATAATTCACGTGGATTGCAGTTGCATCTGTGGCTAGCTCGAACTGGTTATTACGTCTTATGTGTACCTACTTGGCTTCAAATACGAATTTGGACCGGCGAGTTTTGCTATTTCTTTGCCCGTTATAGCTCAGGTGTTGTGGTGTTCACCGTATTATAGCGCTCTAGTTCGTATGTCGTAAGCGATAGAGGTGAATATAGCTAAGTACATTTGCGGTGTCCCCCGTACTAAGGCACCTATACACCTGGGGATATTTATTACTTGCGGAGTTTTGCTGTGCAATTAGCGAGCGGGTAGTACGCGGCTGGCATACTAGCCGCGCAGTAATTGTTGCTTTTAACCCACATTTTTCATAATGCCGCGGCTTCTTGGTAAACTGGGGAATGTTCGTGTCATCTCTATTTTGTCGGGTTGTGTGGATGATGACACGGAAGAGGTACAGTCATGTTGAAAAGTAAATTAACGCGGCTTTATTTTTAGTTTTGAACGCATTTGTTTGTAGTGCGAATGGCTTGTGATACTATCTGTGACTCTGTATAGGATACACCTAGGTTAGGTAGGTATTATTAAATACCGCTAAGTCAAAAATAAAAAAACAAAATAAATACACTTCACGCGTTTTAATCCCATAGCGGAGTAGGCAGAGGCACTAGCTTAGTATTTAACCCAACGTGACAGGGGGTGATCCCATCGCCGTTATAGTGTTCACACACCTTGTGGTGTCCGGGTTTCATCACGATGTTGTCCTTCACCGTACTAGCGTTGCGTTGCGTACATCAGCTCTGAAAAAGAGTCCCATTGGTACACGTCCAGTAGCTGGACTCGAACCCGCGAACTCCCGTTTACAAGTCAAGTATCCGACCAACTGGACCACAGACGCTATTAAAAACTGCATTCTAAAACACGATGAGCCATGTACATTTGGTGGACATTTGAAAACGCTTTAATATTTATTTCAAACTTCACCAGAAGCAGACAAATAGTTTCAGCTCATCATGCATGTAGCCATTATGTTGTCGCCAGACCATTGAACTTGCTACCCTTGGACCAAATACAGACGCGGAGCTGATTTAAATGACTTGCCATTAAAGTTTATTAGTATTTTGGCATACAATGTGAACAATTCAGAAATGATTGTTGAATAATTTACTTCTGAATACAATTATGAGTTAAGCCTGTTAAGGCAATAAGTATTAAGCAAAGGTAGCTAACCTATCCACATCTTATCAGAGGTGATCCAATGTGATCGCAGCTATATCATTTTACATAACCTTTTGATCGCCAGATGTTAAATATATATTCATCATCATCAGCCATATGATGTCTACTGGACGAGGGCTTCCCCCAATGATTTCCATGATCATTTGGAGTTTGGAGGAAAATAATCCAATAATCCCCACGTCTTGGCATTCGGGTTGACGATCGCAGTGGTGTTGTGGTTTAACTCACTGAGAGTTCTGCTTGCCCGTCTTCTGGAAGGTTCCTCCGATAGCCTCTTACGACTCCCACGACGCGAAAGTTGGCCTGGGGGTGGTGACACATGCGTTCTATTCGCCGTCATTACACGACTAACATAAATATTGTTTTAATGTTTTGTGCGTCTGTGGTCCAGTTGGTCGGATACTTGACTTGTAACAGAGAGGTCGCGGGTTCGAGTCGGCTACAGGACGTGTACCAATAGGACTCTTTTTCAGAGCCTATGTACGCAAGGCAACGCTCGTACGGTGGAGGACAACATCGTTATGAAACCCGCACACCACAAGGTGTGTGAACCTTATAACGGCGATGGGCTCACCCCCTGTCACGTTGGGTTAAAATACGCTTGGTGAACCGTGGGCACTTGCTTAGCAAGTGCCTCTGCCTACCCCGCTTTGGGAGTAAAAGGCGTGAAGTGTATTTATTTTTTTATTATCTTTTTTTAATTCAGTTCCTAGTATTAGACCTCAAATCATTGCTCTCGTGTGTCAGATTTTGCACATTGACATTGGCATTATAATATTGAAACACCATATTCGAATATAATCCAGAAAAAAGTTTTAATAAAAAAACTTTACGCCTGTCATCTGAAGTAGGCAGAGATAATCGATTTACACCAGCTTCGAGCCTGACATCGACTTAATCAATGTATTAGGAATAATGTACTTAATACAATTTCTTTGGTATTTCTATTTATTTGCAACGTGAAATAACGTTATTGTTGCAATATACCATGCGGATCTAGGATGTAAATAGAATTTCTTTCTCACTGGCAAACCGTACGAGCCGACTATGGGTTCTGGAGATTTAGATTTAATCAACTTGTAACTCATACACATACACTAATATGGGCACATATTGAGATTCTTAATTCCTTATTATGCTAAATGTGGCCGAAGGGTCCTTATGATCCTAAGGCTCTGTCCA
>SJJU01002402.1:0-30841 GCA_012932125.1 Conopomorpha cramerella | reverse complement strand
GATGACCTATTTCCAGGAGTGGACAAGTATGGGCTGATGATGATGATGTATTGATAGGTTACTCGTACCTAGGTATTTCTTTGCTGAACTTCATGTGTCAAAACCTCGGGGTTTATTGTATCACGACAAACATAGTTACTTATAGGGTATCCTTATCCTGTGATGTTGTATGTAAACATTAACACATTGGCGGTCAGTAAAAAAACACAATAGATTTTTCATTGTTATGACGGCTACAGCCGTTCACTGTCCGGGAAAGAGTTAAGGTACAAATAAAAAGAGGCGTTAATTAAAAGTTAAAAGAAATATATTTTAGTCTACATAGGTAGAAATAACAATAGTTACATACACAGTTTTGTCTCGATAAATATTTACAAAAAAAATATATAATAAAATATGGTAATAAGTTATTCTATTTTCATAATAGACAAATAATGAAGAGAACCAAAATGCATTAACTGAAAATCATTTTCAATTTCCTTCTTCCTCGTCCTAAGAAACATAAAAAGAATATACAATTTTACTAAAAAGAACACATCGATAGGTAAAAACATGATACATTTCAGTCAAACATAAGGTAGGTAAATGAAGTAATTTTCATTTCATAATTTACAAGATGCAACTTCACGACAAATTATTTGAATAACTATTAAATTAATTTACTTATACAATATTCACTAGTATTTACAAATAATTTACAGGAATATTTTAACGCTCGCGAGTAATGCAGAGAAACGAGCCAAGACCACCTGAACTGGACAATACTTGTATGTTCCCAGATTCTCAAGTAGGTAATTCCACAATACAAGCTCTACCACAATAACAAATCCACAACCTCAACGGCCTGCCTGTACATACAGCAAAAAATCGTATACTTTACAAAGAAAAAAAAAGATCGACAGGTTTACTAAAAACTTTTTGGTCTCGTGAAACTTTTTTCGCGATTCGAAAAAAAAGAAGAACTTAATGCGGCGAGCTGCTCTTGTTGCCCGGTGACATTGAGCCTCCAGGGGGCGCCACCATTTGCTGCATGTGTGGTGGGGGCAGACCCATAGCAAGCGGCCTACCGCCGGCCATCAGGGAGTGGGGATGGAAGTACTGCTGCAGAGCCGCCGGGTGATGGTACAAGTGAGGGTGGCGGGAGAACTGAGCCATCTTCAGCTTCTCGATTTCCGCTTCTTGCACGCGTTTCGCTTTAGCTCGCCGGTTTTGGAACCAGAT
This sequence comes from Conopomorpha cramerella, assembly GCA_012932125.1. Lineage (NCBI taxonomy): Eukaryota > Metazoa > Arthropoda > Insecta > Lepidoptera > Gracillariidae > Conopomorpha > Conopomorpha cramerella. The sequence continues at coordinate 29,620 of SJJU01002402.1, read as the reverse complement.
TTTCACCTGTTGATAAAAATGTATAGATTAGATTTGTGATGTGGGTAATAACAACCTGCATCTAGTGGACAGTAGGGTAAGTGCTACGGAAAGTGGTAAAATACAACTTAGAGTGTAAAAATATTTTTCTGGTCCACCAAAAATATTTTTGTCGTAACGGGATCTCTTCAAGACCTTCAAATGTTTTTACGCTAAGATATTTACAGACTTTTGCTATTGTTATACATACTCATTTGTACTTTTTTTATAAACTCACTGATCAAACAAAATTGGTACAAAAATATCCATATTGCTCTTTGAATGAGTATAGAAGACTCAAAGACGCTAAAATTCAAAATTTCAATTTTCTTACCTGAGTTTCAGAAAGTCCCAGGGAGCTGGAGAATTCGGCCCTCTCGGCGATGCTGAGGTACTGTTTGTCAACGAACTTGCTTTCCAGAGCCCTCAACTGCTGAGCGGTGAAGGGAGTCCGCGGCTTCCTATTGGGCTTGTGTTTTCGGAGGTTGCACTTCAACTTCGGTGGCTCGCCGTTGGCGTCTGTAACAAATTTTCTTATTAAGTAAAGTTGGAATTGAGATTTCTTCCGCTTTTTTTATCAGGGTCTGCAGAAGTCTCTAGTAATGTAGTTTAAACAGGATTGAAGCAGGCAATTAACTCAATAAATTTAATGCTTTTTATGTTGCTGTATGCAATAAGAATTCTATGAGAGGCCTAAGTCCAGCAGTGGACATCAGTGGGCTCACATGGAGCATGAAGAAGTACACTTCACGCCTGTCTCCCAGAGACTACAGAAATGTAAAATTATTAAATGTAATGATTTTTATTCAGCTATAGGAATCAAAACGGAGACAACCGTCTTGTTGGAAATCGAATAAAATCGAATTCAGAAATGAAATAACATTACAAATGGAGAGCAAGTAGCGCCTATAATTATAATGATAACATACAACTAGAGCACGTTCCATACATTCGTCAAACTATTCGATCGTCCATTAAACCATTCATAGGTATCATTATGGTCGGAGTACTGCTACACTTAAAATCAAGTCTATCATCCAAATATATTTTGTCATCGCTATGTTAATGATAGTTATAATTTAAAAACGAATGTTTGACATTTTAAACTTGTTCCCGAAACCGAATATAATAATTCTATGGCCATTTTTATAGTCAACTAAATGTCTATTGCGCTGAGTATTAAACTCCCACGCGGTGTCCGCAGATCATTATCAGTAAGCGATTGGTTAGACTGTCTCATTAGGGGCTCTTTCATCGGCGTCCACGGCTACCTCACTCTCTCAGATTACAAGATATCGTGTTTTTTTAGGCACAACATCATTTATAATATTGTTATCTAATGTTTGGACAATTATTGAGTTGGTGTTGAATTTCATGTTTTAGTAATGTTTTGTTTGTATTTCGGCCGTTTAGGATTTCTTTTTGCATTTTACTATTTAAATGAATATGGAAGTTTTGTAATGCCTTAACCTATTTTATCCACTTTTAAACTTTTGAAAGCCGGAAGATCTATTTTTTTTTCACGACTTTGACATCTGCTCTGACAATCATAAACTTCAAAATCACTTGTCGAATGTGTCTGATTTATAATACACTAGCGGTGAAAAGGTTAAGTAGGAGCTGGGGCGGAGGGAAAAAATACGGGGTACAGTTAAATGAATAATAAAGAGAATCGTAAACTTTGACGTATCCTAAATTAAAATTTCAACATAAAAAATTGCGCGCACGAGAATTAACTGCGACCAGTTAATTCAGTTTCGATTGAATAAAAAAAAATACAAATAAACGAACGAAATCCCGAACGCAAAATCGTCGTGTGTTATTTACTGTGAGATATTAAACCGATTAATATTTCGGTGTCTTGAACAAGATTTCAATTAAAAGAACGGAAAGGGGAGAGCGCGGCGCATGCGCTCGCGCCGCTCGACGCGCGCGCGCCAACGTATTAATCCTTGTGTCAAAACTCTGGAAGTCGAACCGCTTAATAGCTAATGGACTACCTAAAAAACCGAAAGTAAAAAAATAAATTATGCGTGACAGCTCACGATGAGAGAAAAAAGACAAAGCAAGATGTATTAATGTCGTGTTTAGCGGATGTCAAAGGGAGCACCGTCGCCCGGCGCATTCGGCGACGAAAATAAAACGTCGAAATTGCCGAGTGCTGTTAAATTACCTACTCAAAAATACTCAAATGGGCTGTCAGTTTTAGTATTCCCGTTAATTGTATGAGAAGCTATTGACTGCAGATGTTAGACAACTTGACTTACAGCCGCTACTGTTTCTGTCGACTGAAATACGACACGTTTTTAAACATGTCATTGTTGTATGTTTGTGTGACGGTCTCGTTTGATTTACTCGCTGCTTAACGTACGTAAAATACGTACGTAAATCAGTGTTTCGTGTTGCGCCGTTTTTGGCGACAGTACACGCATATATTGAAGACACAGTTGATGTATTAATGAGGCACGCTTGCTTTTTTTGTATGCACACCACCTACATACTGTTGTGAGACATTGATCGTATGTACATACAACGCTTGGTATGTCATTCATCCCAATATTTTAAACGTTCCCGTGACGTTTTGTTTTGTTTAACATCAAATGCCGCGCATACTCGGGCTGCCGTTGGGGGAGTATCGAACAGACATATCCTGAACGATAAGGTGTAGATACACGGACAATCTTCGGCGGGCGTCATCGTAAATTTGAAAATGGAATGGAATTTGGAAGTGAACCGGCGGCGGCAGTCGGTATAATCACACACACGGAATGACTCTATTCAAACGTTACCACTAAATTATTTCGAATATCAAAAGGATCTTTGTGGTGGAGCCATTCATCACTTGGCTCTTGGGAGAAGCGTTTACGTCATATGTGGCCACTAACGAAGCGTTTTTAAACAGAAAATAAATAAATTGTAGTATTGCGGTTTAAGGATCTTACATTTGGTGGGTAGGAATGATGTTTGTGCCTTTTGAGACATAGAAATAGTAGCGCAAATTAACAATTATCTTAACCTGGAGTCTAGTCTCTAGTTTTGACAATCCTATATTGACATATTTATCTCCTTATTATGATAAATGTGGCCGAATTGTTTTATGTTATATAGCTCTGTCCATCCCCTTTTAGAGATTTCACACGTGAGTGTAGGTTTTTAGTTTAACTTTAAATAAAATTTAAAAAAGATGTTACAAGTAGGTACAAAAATTAAAAATCTTTCCGATTCAATACAGAAATATAAAACAAAATCGCCTCCCGTTCTCTATCCTACGTATACTTAGATCTTTAATACTGCACAACATTGATGGGGTTTTCTTCAGTTGAGTTATTTTTAAGTAAGATTATATGTATAATATAAGCATATAATAGCAAATTTATGAACAGTGTTTACACTGTTAATAATGTATATTGTCAAAAAATCGTTTTCCGGCTCAACTAGTGTAGGTATAAAAATAAAAATATTTCCTTTTTTGTTACAATATTTTATTTTTCCACTTCCCTGGCCACACTCTTAATGAGCTATTAAGAGGATAAGGATACATTCTAACATCTTGAGAACATACAAATAGCATCATTCAATGGGACATCCAGTTGTTTTGGCTCCGAGCCATCGGATGGCGCGATCATCGCTGGTCATTGGCTATTCAGTTACAAGTTATTTACAAAACTACTCGGACGGGAAGGACGTATTTTGTGCCAAAATATTGCTTAAACGATGACCGTTAATTGGTGAAATATTGTTGAAAATTAAATTGTTTATATTATGTTATTATAAACTAGCTGTCCCGGCAAATGTTGTTTGGCCAATATACGCTATTATCAGTGATTTTATATATATATATCAACTTTCCTCAATAATCAATCTATTAAAGAAGAGCATACAGATCCGTTACGTAGTTTTAAAGATCTAAGAATAACATGCCTAAATATTGTGTAAATGGAATACATATTGTGTATTTAAAATATCCCAAAGATAACCGCAAAACCAACAGCAAAAAAAATTAACTTTTTTTCCAACGGTACATTAAGTTCTTCAAAGAGCGTTTCTGCTATCGCTACCCGCAAAATGAAGCAGTACATTACAGCAGTCGACTCGGTAATTGATTGGGAATGCTTCTATAATTAGGCGCGTGACTCCGTTGCCACCAGTACCCAGTAATAGAAGTTACACGGTTCAATGTATGTGGGTATATACAGGCTGATTCGTAAATACCATTTTAAGGTTAAGTCTACAGTTTTTGTAGACCCTACAAATAATCTCGATCTGCTGATTATGATTTTTGTATTAAGAGGATGATTATTTTTCCGTTTCGGGGCATTGAAACGTACTTATCGTAGAAACTGTAGACTTCGACATAAAAAAGGTATTTACGAATCATCCTGTACATGTGTACATATATTCAGTGATAGTGAAGTGGCGTATCAGTTTTGATGGCACTTCCTGTGTCACTAGAAAATCAATAAAGTAGAGTTGTTATATTGTGACAAGTAAAAAATGAACCATAGTGTCTAAACGACGTTCATACGAATTTGAACCTTAAGGTACTCTTAGCCGACTGTACATAAGTAAATATATTGGATAATGATGATTCGATTAACTTGGCCAACGTTTTAACAGTATTATACGCAGCAATTATTCGTAATTAAGCTGTCCTGATGAATTATTCTTACTGTTGTAGCGAAAGGCCTAAAAAATGTATTTAAGTAAGTATATTTCGTTGTCGGAATTCCATAACACAAGTGCTTTAGCTACTTAACGTGGGATGAAGGCAATGTGTGTGTAAAATATTTAAAAAAAGGTCTCATATACGCAGTTATACAAGAGTTTATGTGTGTATGTGTGCGTGCGTGTGTGTTTGTGTGTGTGTGTGTGTGTGTTTGTGTGTGTGTGTGTGTTGGTGTGTGTGTGTGTGTGTGTTTGTTCTAAGTATAGTTAACTAGCTTTTAGAATATACTACTCCTACTACTTGATATTTTGACTCTCTCTGATATTTTGTACTTCTATCCTTCTCTGATGACTTCAAATGAGTGAGATGGAACTACAAAAACTCCCAAAAGACGACAAAATTAATTACCTACTAAACATAACTTATGTACCATGTAGCACGCCCTGAGGGAGGCCTATATCCAAGCAGTTGAGGTCAATATAACATGATTATGATAATGAAACATAACACTCACGTCAATAATAACTTGTAAAGTAATCCACATAAGTATTAACTTAAATAATTAATGTAACGATAATGATAAATTGCACGATTTACAATTATTTAATTTTGTACAATTGGTTTTCTAATGCGCCGCAATTATAACGATATTATAATTTTTATTGCCTTTTTTAATGCGTTTCTTAGAACGGATTTCGGCCCACACATTTCGTAAATTACCTCTGTGGCCACAATAAATCATAGAGTTACGAAGATTTTAGAATAGATTCGTTTTATACTAAGGGTTATTCTTTAATGGGCAATTTCTCAAATTGTGATCGACGACGTCATGGTTAATTGTTATTTCAAAAGTATTATTAATCGTTAAGCGTTAATAACTGGACTTCTAAATTTACTTTACAAAACAGAAGAAAATTATAATCGCGTTCGTTTATCTAAAGAATTAATATATACTTAATTGCTTTTCAATAGGTATAACGTGTACATACATAAAGAAAATAAAATATGTATTACGGTAAAAAACACCTTCCACCACCGCTTTGTTCAAAATGTTTTTACCTACACAAAAAAATCACAAAGCATATATCTTAAACAGTTTTACAGTTTTTGTACATTTTACAGCCATAAATAACTAATCATATGAAAAGTACAGAAAACAGTATTGCGATCCAAAATCGTGACTGCATGTACAATCGATTCCTCGATACGAGCGATAAACAATTCAATCTCGTCCGTGTTTTTTTAAACTGACCCTTACCACACATAATTTAAGATCCACCACGAGACTGAACCAAAATTGTTATAACTATATAATATAATATGTATTGTCCGTGTCACTGATTGCACTAAACGGCCCGCGACATGAAAGAAATTAATTATTTTGACAGATAAAATCATGCCAATTAAGAACAATATGACTTCATCAATCACTCAATAACAATCGGGCTAGCATTTGTTCCAATAACTCATTAGCCGAAATATACCGTCGTGTGAATATAGTCTTTAATGTCTGAACACTAGGTATCAAATTCGCGTTGTTTATTTAGTCTTTTTTTTTCGTTCCGCGTATCGTTTGACGTTTGGCTGAAGGTACTTCTATGACCAATATTGTTTGAGATCTTTTTCTATAGGAAAATGTACAAAGTGTAGAGTCAGTATCTGATAAATTTGCTCATTTTGAATGTGGTGTGTAGACAATACTTAATCGTATGCTATATCATTAATTAAATTAGGTAGTTATATTGAAAGACAACATATGTATCATTTTAATACTACAGATATGTATGAACAACATCCTGATTGCATCAGAGTAAGCTGTTTTGCTAACAAAACATAATTATTTAATTTTAATGTAACGTTAACGTTTTTCTAATAATGTAAATAATAATAATAAATAATTTAGGACATTTTCACATACGTTTACTTATCTCTCGTAAAAGTAAACACTGTTCAAAATTTCAGGTTTACAGGGTCAAGGGCGATTATGAATCATTAAGGACCTTAAAACAATAAAGTATCCTAAGATATGTCTTAGCAGTGGCGTGCACTGGCTTTTACGACAAGGTAGGCAGTAATCCCCACGGATTGACACCTATGTATAGGCAACTTGTCTTTACGCAACACAGGTACTTCCCTATCTGCTCGCCCACAAAACACAGGACCTTCGTTAGCCTATGTTGTGAATGCCACAAAAAAGATCTAGCAATAACTCTATTATTAGGTCGGGTTTTTGGCTATCCGAGTAGGGAGTAGCAACAGGGTAGGCAGTGTCTTTTTGCCTATATGGTGTGCACGCCACTGTGTCTTAGAAATACCTCGGAGGTCGCCATGTGGCTATTGATGATGTGAAAGGCTTTGTAATCTAACATTGAACTATTTTATGAAAACTGATAAGTATAATTATTTTATTTTTAAATTAAAACAGGGTTCTAATTAAACGAAGAAACTTTACATTACCTACCGATAAAAATAAAGGTATATTATTATCTGTAATACCTATAATTTATAAATAGTGCGCAATCGAATATTCTTACGAAAATAAGTATAACTGTATCGCGTGGTCTTCCTCACGTTTCCTTCCGTTACCGTGGGAATTACGGGACAAAGATATCCCAGGGATAACCTAGATAAAATCCGGACTGTAGTTTTTAAGTGTATTAACAAATAATTTTATTTATGATGAGTGAGGTGCAATTAGTTGTTTTTTTTTTTTGGGATTAAACAGCGTGAAGTGTGTAATTTCCAAAACTGTCCATCATCATTCATTATTTTCCTGCCCTTATCCCACACTAGGTCTGCAAACTGTCCATATCTGACCATATTGAAGTCTACAATATTTTATTAATAAATGAACACATTAATGTCCGACGAGCAGAGAGCGCACAGCGGGGTCCCTACAGGACTCCCACACCGAGCTGCACTGCCCACCATCGTGGATTATCTCTCTTACATGACATCTCTGTCTCGACATACTTACATAAACTCACTTCAATGACACCAAGTTGGTTGAACGGTACTGCAGTGGCGTACACACCATACAGGCAAGAAGACACTGCCTACCTTAGTATTTTGGCTACCCGACCTAATAAAAGAGTTATTGCTGCATCTTTTTTTGTTGTACTTACGACCTGGGCTAACGAAGGTCCTGTGTGTTTGTGGGTGAGTAGATAGGTAGGTGCCTATATTTCGTAAAGACAAGTTACCTATACATATGTGTCAATCCGTGGGGATTACTGCCTACCTTGTATCGTAGACCACATCGCTGCTTAACATCAGGTAGGATGCTGGTCCAACGCTTGTTCATTATGTTAAAAAAATTGTATTGCAGAAATTGTGTATTTTTTCTTTGACTCCCTTACAAGACATCTCTATACACATTGTTTTTGTATTGTTTCACAAAAGCTTAAGTGACTTTCCAAGCGTACAAAATACAATGTGATATATGATACCTAAATCCTACATAATTACTCCCTTACCAATAAACGCGTTGTCGTTTATACAACGGTTATTACAGGTCTTCTTGAACTGGTTATTCCGTATTTGACATACATCTGACAAGTTAAGTTGAGCTTTGTGTATCTTCGAAATAGCAATTCCACCATTATTAGTAAGGCCCTTAGTATGTTTTAGTGACTTCGCTCAGTAAGTACTAATTTGGCAATATAACGCAGTACTATATTCTCCCGTTCCCTTTGCCTATATTGTGTTATTCCGACGTTAAAGATCCGTTTTCGCGCGAAAGAGTTACAAACATGCATGCATACAATCCAAACACATTTTCGAGGTACGTTATTAGATTAGGTAACCAAATTATTTTATGGACGCGAGTGGAGTCGAGAGCAGACGCATGTATGTAGAGCACCGTTAAGATGAGTTTAAAAGCTTTCCAACTCGTTAAGCTACATGCTAATCAAAGTACAAAGTTTTATCAAAAACTGACTCATTTGTTATATCTACTGGGCCCATTAACTGCCTTTTAATTGCCGAAATTATTTGAAAACCAAATACACCGCAAATTAGGTTTTATAGGCCATTAGTGGATTTATAACATACCTTTATTATTAACTAATAACCTCAAATACGTTCGATCACTTATTTTTATTTAAATTCAACAAGTATTAGACGTGATATATGGCTAAACGAAAATTAGACACAAAAATAAAATATGTGTTGGTACCTTTTTTTTTTCGTTCGGCAGCAAATGACAAATTACCTAATTCGTTTCGTTCGATTGCTTAAATTATTTAATTTTTTTTGGCTAATAAATATAATTTAACGTTGAAATATTGATATGTAGGTATACTTAACAACCTACGTTTCGGAAAACTAATTAAAATCGCTCGTGAGATACCAAACGATTTGGAATTCAACACGAAAAAAAAAACACAACTAATCCAATTTTTTTTTTATTTGGATCTCCAACAGAAGATAGTACATTATACCTAAATAACTTAATTCTAGTCTGTGCATCCTCCAATAAAAGGTGAACGCGAACTAAGGTTTTTACACCTTAAAATAATGAAATTTTTTTGCTCCATCGTAGACCACATCGCTGCTCAACATCAGACAGCATGGTTGCCAAACGCTTGTTCATAGTGATAAAAAAAATATCTAATATAATTGTATTACCGAATTTTATATTTGTAAGTAGCAGAGCTTTTACGACCTATCCATTATGGAAATAAATTAAAAAGAACTGTAATATAGATATATGTATAAATAGGTAGGTAAAATACGGTCTGAGTGAAGCCAGCCAGAGTCCAAGCAGATGGTAAGTCAGATAACTACATAAAAACGTTCAACTGGTTTTAATATGGAATCGGTAGCTGTTAAAACACATTAAATTACCGCGGAGCCAGCTAAAGGCAATTAATAGTCCAAACAAATTTACATATCGTAATGTTACATCAATTTAAAACAAACGCCCGTTTTCGGTATAATTTTATTTCACCCGCGGTCCGTCGGTACCTTAAGTACCTACTCAAGCCGGCATAGCCTTTCTTCGCGTCATTTTACGATCTACAAAGAGAGAGAGAGAGGGAAAAAAGCGAAAAGATTTAAAAGTAAAAGAAATCGCCATTAAAACACGTTCAAAAGCTACCGATCCGCCTCGAGGATGCAAATTGGCACAAATGAAACTGACCAGCACTGACCATTGCCGTGAAGGAATGCCGAAAACCCCAACTTTATTGTGAGTCGTTGCGGTCAGGGCCCCTACCACGGACCCTTGAAGCGAGACCGCAGATTTTACTAACTAGCGTACCACGCGTATAAACAAACAAACTAGCTAGTCGAATATCGTTTACTCAGTAAAACACATAGTACGGGTTTCTGTTCTAAGGTTGAGGTCCGCAGCCGCTCGCCGCGCCACATTTGCATCGATCCTAAAACACGAGTGAGCGAGCGGCTTCAACTGAATTTCGCCAACATTCAAACATGACTTCTTAAACTGTTGCACTGTTAACTGATTGTCTTCGCCACTTCGAGACATCGTTAATCTTTTAATACGTATTCCGCGAATCCCTTAAAATAAACCGCGTATAGTTTGTTCGGTGTTTTACTAATTTGCTGCTGGCGCAGGAAGCACGGGTGGCGTGATGGGAACACGAGTGCGTGTAATCATCCTCTCCTCTGATCTTATCCAATGATTTACGAGACACAACGCCGCCGACGGCCGAGAGATGGCGCTACCACGCGTCACTGCCCCAACACTATCCTAACCTTCATTCATACAAAGGAGGAACGCCTTTTTCTACTCAACCGCCCGTCTAACGCGTACCTACCACACATGCTGAGCCAAAGTAATTAGCCCGACCGGGTTTGGAATACGAGCGAAATTCAAATATGGCGGCCGCGGCGTCGGCATTCGAACTCTGAATAACAAAAGACTGGCCACTAATGAAATATTTGTTTAAAACTCGTATCGTAAGTAAGCAATTTATTCGCGGCGAGGAGATTCGATCGAGCGTGGTAGCTGCACGCAATGGAATCGATTACGCGCTTGGTTACATCCGCCGTCCACCAGGCGGAGCCACTCTTCAATAAAATACTTGTAAAACTATCGCCAAATGAATTAAAACTGTTGCCTGGCCAATTAGGAAAGGCAATCGTGCGAGTGCCAGGCGAAAAAAGAATCGACCAAGTGCCAGTCGACTTCTGAATGCCCCGCTTTAATTCAAGTGTGGACCGTGCGCCTCATAATATTAAGGTTGGTATTACAGGGAGCTGTGTTGCCATAATAGGGGTTTCGGGTTCCAGCGCTAACGAGCGCGCCTGGATACGATAAGCCTTTCCAGTTATTCTGATAGACTAATAAGGACGTATTTATCTCCAAGTTTGCACTCGCGAGGCATTTATAAGGTTGCATTACGTTAATATTATCTACTTAGTTGGGCTAGTGAATGTGAGCGGAGACAAATTTTCTCTGAACATAATCCTTGTGACACAAACAACGGGTTTTAGCACGACTTACTACTGTATATTATTCTCTTCATCGATCTATTATTTCTAGTTTAACTTTAGTTGTGTTATAGCGTGTGGTGACGGCGAATAGAATACATGTGTGGGGTCGTAAGAGGCGACCGAGGGAGCTCTCCAGAGAACGGGCAGCAGCGCTCTCTGTGAGTTAAACCACAACACCACTGCATTCGCCAATCCGCCTGCCAAGCGTGGCGATTACTGGCATTTCACCCCAAATGACGGATCTCATTGGGGGACGCCCTCGTTCAGCAGTGGACGTTATGTGGCTAGGTGCAACATCGTAGACCACATCGCTGCTTAACATCAGACAGGATGGTGGTCACACGCTTGTTCATAGTGATAAAAAAAACGAGGAGTGAATTGCGATAAATTATTGTGTTGTGGTAAAAAATATTCACGCCTTTTTAAAACTTTAAACGGGTTAGGCAGAGCAAGCGTATTTAACCCAATGTGACAGGGGGTGAGCCCATCGCCGTTACGTTGTGGTACTTTTTATATATATAATAATATACATTGTGTACACAGACTGCTTCTTTTAGTGAATAATTTAGAGTGGCTTATAATCAGGGTATAATGCAGTTAGTAAAAAGTTAAATTTATAAAAGTGATAGCATCATCATTGTATCATAAGAAAATACTACCGCAGTTATCCCGGATTTTTTTTGTGTACTAGCGACATAAAATACGTGCACATCTATATATATAAAAACGAAATGATGTTCGTTAGTCTCGCTAAAACTTGAGTACGGCTGGACCGATTTCGCTAATGTTGGTCTTAAATTACACGTAGAAGCCCAGGGAAGGTTTAAAAGGTGTATTTTTTCCAATACACGAGGTACAAATCTTTCTACGGCAAAATAAATATTTGCAGGGACAGCTAGTTATTTATAAAAATGTTATTTCAGTAAAAGAAAAACTTATATAAAAATAACAATGTAAAGATGTTATTATTTCATTTCTAGAAGGAAAATCTTTCCTTCGAAACAACCGTTTCGAAGGAAAGTTGTCTTTAGTAATTTATCCTCCGCTCTTAAACTCTCTAAAATGAACGTAATAAACACAGAACACAACTAACTCGTAGAATAAGATATTAAAGTCGTTGTAAATAAAATTGCCCTATACAATTATAACTTGTAATTACTCAGTTACAAAACCGGACGTCTATAAACGGAATAACACACAACCAACTTAGAAGCCTAACATGTTCAATACAGTCGATGTTATCGCTTTAATCAACACTAAAATGATTCAATTACATAAAAATAAATCGATAAAGAGGAAAAAAAACTAGTCCTAAACAAGTACTAATCAATAAAATACACTTTTAACAATCATCCGTTACGAATTCACAATGACTGTGAAATGAAAAAAACACTTGAATAGTTAGGTATTATTAATCTAATAAATACGCAACGTACAGCATCAAGTTGGTACAATAAACGTATTACACTGGGGAGCAAATATTCCGGGTCACACATAGTTTTTAAGCGACTAAGTCTCTATCAATTTGACGAAACGAGAAAGTATACGCGACTTTCTCGTTTTGGTTCATAAACTTTTTTCAAAGATTTTGATCATTATTGTAAAATATATTCTATGTAAAATAAATTATTTCAGGAGAGCTAACTACTTATCCTAAAACAACAGGGCTTTAGCCCTTTTTTAGGGAGTATGAAGTCGTTATTTTTATGTACCTAACAACTATTGTCATATATACACATTGTAGTATGACTTACATATGAAAGAATTCTTTTTGGAGTAAATATTTGATTATTTATTATTTTTTGTAATTATTTTTTTGTTGGAAATAAAATATTTCAAACGTGGTTCCATGATAAGGAGGATCAATCAGGATTGATGATTGCAGACCAGTTAAATCGAGGGATATTTTAAAAAATCGGTTGTAATCGGGTCTTTTTTCTTTAAAATTGTACATAACACATCTAAATAACTCGCAATCAAGCAGAGCTAGCTAGAGTAAAATAAACTGTCTGTAATAAGCTGTTGTAAATACTAAAACTAAGTTAAATAACGTTTTGTACAATACGACCCGGAATTTTTGCTCGCGAGCGTATTTTCTTTTTACGATGGCCCCTTCGCGCTACTTTGCATTCCCTATTGCTTTTAAATGGCGTTTTAATTACTTTCCGTTAATGAAATTGCACATATCGCACGCGGTGTATATAGCGAGTTAGCGACGGTAATAGGCCATTATGCGATATCGTAAACAAATGGAAAAAAAAAACTTATTGTTCGTATCGATCTCTAGAGCGAAACACATACCAATGCGCCGTTAAATACAGCAACTTTCTTACTATATACACTAATTTCTAATTCGCTGCCACAAAAAAAAACTACCAATCATGTGTCTCGCTATCTGTCATTACTGTCAATGTCAGTGTGGCATTCCAGGTTTTATCAACCATTGGACGGTGTGAGTTCAAAAAGGAAGTTTAGAGAAACGAACACTGTCAGTGTTCAGACAAAAATAAGCATCCAGTAAGCTGCATGCTGATTTTTGGTTAATTTTCGCGCCGTAAATAATACCAGTTGAAATTTGGAGACATTTTGAATGATTGAAATCTACCGTTGCAATAACTGTTCGTTGTCGGCGTCCCAAGGTGACAGTGTAAACAATTTAACAGAGATCCGGGGTATGCAAGATGCAAAGGGGAAGCAAAGGGTCAAAAAACTTAAATGTATACACATAAGAGTGAACACGGAAAAGCTAAATCACACAATTTCCAAAAATATTACATACAAGCCGCCCCTCGGGCTCTCTACTAAATTGTTTGCCTACCTATAGCAAAAAGTTTTCGCGGATCTTTCACGCGATTAATGTTATAAATAGTAACCAAAACCAAAATACGAGTATAACATATGTAGTTTTAGGAAAAAAAGTTCTTCTGGCCACATTGGCATGTTTCGGATTCAGTATCTTCGCATTCAGTAGTTGAAAGTAATATTGTTTTTGATGTATGACCGGGCCAGCACGATACCACTTATCTAGCGCTGTCCCTGTCACACATGCACTGACCACATTTGCCCGTGTACGTAAGCCTTTAATATTTCCTAGTGTAAGCATAACCTAAGTTAATAAACTCAAACGTGAGTTTAAACATAAAGCTGGCGATTGCTCCTATTGTGTTCGATAACAAACTGGTTTATATGTACATGGATTTTATTAAAACAATATTGCTAGAATTTTGATTTCTCCGTAACTTTGAGTTACAATCTTATAATGCCAATCGCCAGTGGAAATTTCATTGGCCTATAATATTGCTTTTTTACGGTGTCATTACTTGTATTAATAGTGTCGGTGAAATTATATTAATTTTCAGATTATTTTCTATTTGCATTAAGCGACTTGCAACAAAATTGTGTATGTACGTGAACCAAGAAACCAGTAGTTATTTTTTAGTTAAGTGACAATAAGAGACATCATAAGCACGACGTCATAAGCATTGCTTTCTCGTTCAGGAGATGTGTCATAGACCTAATTTCTTTAAAATACTTTATAAATAGCCTTTTAATCTCAAAGCGGTGTAGGCAGAGGCACTTGCTAAGCAAATGCCCACGGTTCACCAAGCGTATTTAATACAGCGCGACAGGCGGTGAGCGTATCGCCGTTATAGGATACACACTCCTTGTGGTGTGCAGGTTTCCTTTACCGTGCGAGCGTTGCGTTGCGTACATAGGCCCTGAAAAAGAATCCCATTGGTACACGTCCAGTAGCCGGGCTAGAACCCGCGACCTCCCTAAAGTTGCCCCCCCCCCATCCCTGTGCTTGTATAAATAAACACTTCAATGACCTTTAATTATAAAGCGGGATAGACAGATATGCCTACTAGCTAAACAAAATATCTCTGCGTCTTATCCTCAGTAAACACTCTCGAGTATACAGCCCGTCTGTCGTACCTAACAATAAAACCCCTATAATCTAAAAAAAACACAAAATACGGAGTTCGAAGACAAACGATCTTAGAATGGAGTAGTTTTATCTCTTTCATATTTTCCTACTTTATTTGACAGATTGATACTCTTAGAAAACTCTTCATTATAATATAGATTTTTTCTCTATGTCTTCTTTGTTTATGACTATGTAAAAAATAAATATGCATTTTACTTCTATGTTCATTGATTAATTCTAATTATGCGTTCTTTATATTTGCATCCCTTGCATATTTTAATAGAAGCAGGTGTGCTATGGTAGTTATTTACAACAAAAAAAAGCAGATCCTTTTACAAAATTATTAACGCAGTGGAATTACGAGGAAGGTATTTATAGCTGTAAAATTGTCTATTTCCTTTCGATGTTTCTTAAAAAAACCTTTAAAATATGAATAGTCGGAAATATCCCAAGCAAAGGCATATCAGTTTTGATGCTATTTCCTGTCTTCTTACTAAAAGAACATTAAGGTTTTATAACATAACTAGGAAAAATAAACCTTCTTGTCTAATGTAATTTGTATGTGGCAGCCCGCACGTATGTACCTATAAAAATTAATGGAAAATGGTACAGTAATAAGACGCATATAATTCCTTTTCTAATCGCTTTACTCGCGTCTTATTTAAAATAATCATTTGGTTAAACATAAAGTTATGAAATCTATGTGTATACTTCGAGTATGATGTAAGTTTGTTTTCGAATGAAGATGCTCAAACACCTAATGACGATAATTCTGCTAATCTAATGTAAATTGACATCTATAAATACTTAAGTCCGTTAAGGAAAAACCTTCGGAGTCATAATGACTAAGCGACATTCAGTTTCACAGTTTTGTGGTTTAAAAATTTAGGTAATTGAACAAATGTTCAAATAATCTAGTCTTTGACAAAAGCACCGCCGGAGATCATAAGAAGTCATTTTATGACTATTTCAAGACGTGCATCTTCTAATATCAAGCTTTGACATTCTAACAAGAATCTAGTTAGGATGTATTCATAAGCAATCATCCAATTTGTATCGCATTTGTAACATCGTCCTTAGTCCGTAGACAAAGCCCTTGAAGCAAAGATCAAAGTAAACGTAAAGGCTTTGCAGGAGTTTATGCAAAGTCCTCCATCTTGTTCACCGTCTCGCAAATCCAGCCATTTTGTGACATTCTCAATGGGATATTGTTTTCGGAGTTCGACGCGATCCGTTATTTATGTTTGAGGCTTATTCTTGGCCCTTTATTTAGCATCCATTCAATCGGGAACTGGTTTTCGAGATTCGAAAAGGATCGCTGGTTTGTTTTCGAGATTACTTAGATTAGCCTTCTTGGGTTCCTTTGTGGCAGCCTTATATGCCCTTTCATGGTTTTCGCATGTCGAGTTATCTACATACTTATAAGAAAGTCTTCTGATTTTTCGCTTACGATTTCGATCGATAGCAATAATGTATTTCAATATTATATTTATTAGCGTAATGGTATATAAATATTATGCATCGGATGTTACTTTATCGCGGCATTGTTTATGAGGTTTATGTTCACGGTTTCTTTTTTCTTTCATGCTATTAATGCTTCTTTGCTGTTACAATTCTTCTATATAATAAGGAAACAATTTCAACTTTTACATTCGTAGTACGGAATCTATACGACGAAACAGAAGATGTCTTGCAGCATGCACCTAAATATCTACCTACAACATGGTTTACTTAAAAGAATCCTTATTAATTTATCAATAACTACCTCTTGGAGTTTAATTTTTACATTTAGTTTAGTACTAATTCTTAATAGCGACAGGTAATAAATAAGGATTTTGTTCTTCCGAAAATGAATTATAACCTTAAGCGAAGCACTTAATCAAAGCTGCTAAAGAATTTATAAGTAAGGAAGAATGATAATACAAAACCAACGACACCTTATGTTAATATAATTTGTGCAAGAGTAATTGCGTTCATAATTACAATATACAGTGCTATTAATGTTCTAATTAACTAACACCACAATCGTTTTATAATTGGCAAAATATAAGCTTGTTTCAAAACACTCATCCATTTAACCCGCTTTGATTCTAAACAAATTACTATCTGATATAATAGATTATGTTTAATCAATGATTGACGGATGATAGTCTAAGAATGTTTACTCATTGAGGAAAACGACTAATAAACTTAGTACCTACATATAATTTTCTACTTAGTGAAAAGGAAATGATAACGGATATTAATTTGCTTACATAGATGAGAAAATTAGCTTTAAGTGTATCTACAGATAATGATGTAGAAGATGTTATCGTATTTGATCGTCTGGATTCTTCCGACGGACGAAGTTTGTTGTCACAATATGAGATAGGTATATACATTGTATTTAATGTGTGGTCATGAATAACCGAAGACAGGACGAAACTTAGCTTAACAAATGAGGCGAAGATATTAGAAATAATATTATGATGCGGCTATAGAGTAGTTATCTCGACAATTGTTTCTTATAGAATTAGCTATAATATTATAGTAATAGCGATTATTTTACCAAACAACCACCGAATTGAATGTGCCGATAAAAATTCTAGACGAAGTCTTTAAGAAACCGAATTCCAACAACTACAAAAGCGAAAACTGAAATAAATACTACTTAAATATCTAAAAACTAAAAGCAAAAACAACTGCAGCATGTAGTCAAAGAAATTATGATGAATGACTGGAAGCCAGACAGAGGCGTGACCGGCTATAAATTAATGATGTTTTGAAGTAAAAAAGATTATGAAGTTAGACCGACAAAAGTTGTCCACATGTCCAGCCGAATGTCATTTGCAAAATGTTGCGGATAATTATCATTATAAAGGACAAAGCCCATGTGTGTTCAGGCGTCCTTGTTTTATTTTCGTCTTGGTGCTTCTTTTTTAATTTTTTGGCTATTCCCGATATTTTATCAGCAAAAATTTGCTTTCGACGGTGAGTCGCTATGGGAACTAGATCTTTTGCTACTATAATAGCTAAATTGGAATTACCGCTAAAAGCAGAAATTGACTAAGTGAAGCAAAATAAATCACGATGCCAGATTGATTCGTCAGCTGTTTAAATAATAATATTTACATATTATACTGTGTAAGCAGCAATTATTTATGATCACACTTATACACTTTACGCCTTTTAATCCCAAAGCGTTGTAGGCAGAGTTGCTAAAGCAAATGCCCACGTATTTAATCCAACTTATTTATGATCAATCAATCGATATTAAAAACTAAGAAATAAAATAGATACTGAAATAGAATTATCGTAGATTACCAATTGTTTTAGTAAATAGGTACCAACCTGTTAAATGTCCAACAGGAAAATGTGACTGGAACAGAGGTCCGAAGGAAGGCATCGCCGGCGGAGGTCCCGGCCAGCCGCCCAGCCCGTGGTAAGCCGCCGCCGCCGCCGCGAGCGCGCTAAAAGGAGTCGGCCGTATAGGACCAGATCTCTCCTTATCATTGTCTCTTGACTGACTCTCGTCGTCCTCACTTTGTACTCCGTTCTGCAAATCTTCAACATCAACTATCGAATCTTCCTGGTTCACCGAATCTTCGTACTCGTCATCCGATGACATAACATTAGCAGATATATTGAGGTTCAGAGGCGGCGTCTGTGAAGATGGCCTGGGAGATAAGGACTTCCCGCCGGGGAGCTCCGGTTGCGCCGTCGGTGACTGTCTCAGCGGCGACTCAGGTATGCTCCTGTGGTGTCTTATCATCTCTGCCGTGGCTTCTGCCGATGACCGGTTAGCCTTCGTGTCCGCCAGTATGGAGGCCACGCTGAAGCTGATCCGCGTCGTCTTCGGAGGCTCGGTCGCCTCCGCCGGGCTGCTCGGGTATCTCGAGACACTCTCTATCGCCATGTTCACTTCTTTTCTGTCCTCGTAACTTTGTTTTTTTAACATTGAACTCTGTCCGACAGTTCCATTTAGCACTTCAGTGTGATCACGGTTGTGTTTGTTGGTTGATCGCGGGAGTGGGTCCGTGTACGCATGCGGGCGCGGTCGGAAGGTGACTGGCGGTGGAGAGGCGAGCGCGGCCCTCGTGTCCGCGGGGGGCGGGGCGAGCTCGGCACCTCCTCTATCAGCCCGTCCCTTTCCACCAATCGACCGTTCGAGACCGAATTGATCCGAGCGGGGGCCGAGGGGGAGCGCGCCGATTTAGCACGCTCTTATCTCGTTAGTCGCCTTTGTGATACTCGATTTTTTTGTAGGAATCAAAACATAATTACCTTTTGTAGGGGTTCGCGCGTTTTGATCGCACACTTTATGCACGCCACCTGAGTGGTATAAAGTATAAAAATATAATGAGGCGCGGTGAATGTTGCTTGTTAAATCCTTTTGAACGTCTGTGCAGACGCTCACTTTGTGAGATTAGGTACAGGGTCGCCAAAGGACTCGTCCTACCGAAACTTCCCGCTGCCGCCGCCACAGTCGATACGGTGCCAGTTTCAAATTAGTATCACGAGATTTAGAATGCTTGACAGTTGCAGCAATAATTTAAACTTCTTGTGAATTGTTTGCCTGATTTACGGCTGTTAATGCCTGTGCTTCCATTCAACTCGTTATTGCCTCTAAATACATGTTTTGCGTCGAAATGTCGTCAGTTATAATTTTTGATAATTTATCGATCGATTTATTTTCCTTAACGTTAAAAATCTCAGTACCATTAGTATCAGTATTATGTGTTAGTAGGTACTTTTGTTACTTTTTTATCCGTCACAAAATCTCGGCAATTTTGTTTGTTTAGAAAAATTGTAAGGTCAATATTGGATTACGGAGAGCGGAGTCATTATGCCCCGCAACCATTCACTCGACACTGAAAATGATCAATCACCCCAACAAATAAATAATTTCCTATCGCTTTACACCCTGCTTGACTTCGAAAATATCGCAAAGAGGAGGGACCGCGTCTTATTAATACAATCTTCTAACCGTCTATAAACGTCCCTAAGCAAGCGTGAAAACTTGGGGTGATATCTATTACCCCTGCTAACGCTCCGTCTCTCTCACACCCGCGTTATTATGTAGCGCCGTCCCGCTCTACAACAGATAGTTGGTACTAAATAGGTATTTAGTATTCTGTAGGGTACACAGTTAATTACAGTGGGGTGGGAAGAAAAATGAGCGATAGTGTTCTCTGTCTCAGTAAATATGTCTCGTTTCAACTTTTATTGCCTCAGCTCTAGGGGTGATATTCCTCTGGCAGTTTTTAGTAATAATTTTGTAAGTTTCACGAGGGATTGAGTGGTATTTGGTCTGTCATATTAGAATTATGAATCGCCCGCTATAAATGGAACGTTATTAATTATGGTAATTAAACTGCTTCCGACTGTTTTTTTTTAATATTATATGTGAACAAGACGCGATTTTGTCCTAATAGCGTTTATGTTTTTTTTCTTCGTGTCAAAGTTTCTCTTTTTGTGTGACTTTCTTCAGAATATACGGCCGTTTTTTTAATGTTGTTGTTGGAACTTGGAACCATTAACTGAAATTTTTGGCCGGTGTTTTTGTGAGCACATTTATTTAGCAAATATGTAGAGTCTCTTCAATCATTTGGAACATTCCTTGCGTGGTTTGTGTTCCATATTTAGATCGGCATGCATTCCTCATTCCTCATCATCAGTGGAGTGGAGGTGATAGGATGATGCGTTTTCCACCTTCTTGAGTAGAAAAAAAGAAGACTCTACATTTTTTCCATCATTTCGTTCCTGCGCTATGTTTACATATTTACATTTTGGCATCTAGGACTCTACAGGACGATTTTCCTGTAGAGTCCTAGATTAATTCTCACGGTTTTTGTTTCTTACTCGTAGTATGGGTTCTTCTAATGATTCCTACGGCCTTCAAATAAAATATTTCAGATAGCGGTATATCCTTGTAAAATCCAAAATTTACTTAAAAGATATCGTTGCACTGTAATGAGTAGTATTCTGAGAGCGTAGTTAAAGGAAATGAGACGTTGGTGTGTTCAAGGACCCTTATGGTAATACACCTTAGCCCAAGTTGCCTTAAAAAAATCCTACATCATCAGTATCTGTGTCAGTACTAATAACCATAAGTATGAACACGTCAATTAGCAGACGATTTTACTCCGGGGATTTCTTTTGCCGCTACTGCTTTTTTTTGGCGCCAAAAAAGTGACATTCGTTATGATTGACGAGCGTAACACGATCCTCATTAGGTGAAACAAATTGAGTCGAATCGTGTCGTCGTAACACGGCTGGTCAAGACTTCCGTGACACACTTCGTGGCAGGAAGTATCTTACTGCTTCTTCTCCAAGATACGAATAAAAACCGGATATTCCCACCCTCTGGGGTATTCGTCCCACTGATGTGGCTCCTGTTAGAGCAGGGTCTACAGGGCATCATATATCATCATCATCATCAGCCACATGACGTCCACTGCTGGACTAGGGCCTACATATATTAATCTTTCCTAAGATGGGCATAAAGTCGACTTCTAAATATTTATGTTATAAGTTGCGGTCTTCTGGGACTTAATTAGAATGATACCAGAGGAATTCTGTCCCATAATAAGAAAAGTCCTAACATCACATTTTTTTTAACCGACCTCTAAAAAGGAGGAGGTTCTCAATTCGTCTGCATTTTTTTTATGTTTGTTACCTCAGAGCTTTCGCCTGGGTGAACCGATTTGGATGTTTTTTTTATTTGAAAGCTGGTGCTTCCCGTTTGGTTCAGTTTCGACAATGGCATCCATGACAAAACCACATAGGTAGGTACATGTCAAATTTTACTGGTTGAAGTCGGTTCTTTTTTCTTTAAGTTTTTTATGGAAATATTTTAAACTTCTACTTCGCGCAAAGTCAATTGTGGCTTTTCTCTTATTGGTGGCAGAATTTCCGTCAAACAGACAGCGATAGATATAGCAATAGTCGAACCTATAGCATACACAAGGGTACCTATCTTGAACGATACCCACTTAGTAACTTTATCCTTACTATTTGTATTTCTAAACCCAAACTTTAAAGTGACCTAGGTGGCATATAAAGTTGTTTGAAAAACAATAAAGAAATTTAGTTCATCAAATACATTATCTGTACGAAGGGCGTAGGTACGTTTTTCAAAATGAATTACGACTTTCAAGTAGCAACAGGTCCTATCTGATCTTAAAAGTTCATGCAATTTTTAAAACAAAAAGT
The DNA here is from genome assembly GCA_012932125.1 of Conopomorpha cramerella. NCBI lineage: Eukaryota > Metazoa > Arthropoda > Insecta > Lepidoptera > Gracillariidae > Conopomorpha > Conopomorpha cramerella. Next base: position 7,352 of record SJJU01002402.1, on the reverse strand, counting down.
ACTATCTGACATAGTAATACTAATCAAACTCGTGTCATACTGACGGTTTCGATATGACGTATTGCCAGTTCATAGTCGATTATGTAAATAAAAATAATAAAAAATAAATACACTTCACGCCTTTAATCCCAAAGATGGGTAGGCAGAGGCACTTGCTAAAGCAAATACCCACGGTTCACCAAGCGTATTTAACCCAACTTGACAGGGGGTGAGCCCATCGCCGTTATAGGGTTCACACACCTTGTGGTGTGCGGGTTTCATCACGATGATATCCTTCACCGTACGAGCGTTGCGTTGCGTACATAGGCTCTGAAAAAGAGTCCCATTGGTACACGTCCAGTAGCCGGACTCGAACCCGGGACCTCCCGGTTATAAGTCAAGGGTCCGACCAACTGGACCACAGACGCTCACATTATATAAATAGTTAGTACTTTTTTTTTAAACAGTGAAATACCGTTTGATCACCACCCTGCTCGATGTTAAGCAGCCATGTGGTGTACGATGGAGCACACTTGTTCATTAAGGTGTTTCAAATGCATAGAGTTCATCCAAGATTAAAAAAATAATGTAAGTAGTAAAGAAATAGTGATATTTTAAAGATTCAATCACGAGTCAAGTCGACACAAGTCGTTTTTATTTAACAAACGTTTAATGAATTCCCACTAGATATAACTCGTATCCAAACCAAAACGTATCCACGACGTCACCTCTTGCCACTCAAGTCTTGCTAGTCTATGTTACGATCGCTGATTGGTTATTTCCTATTTTGCTTAACCATCGTTTTGAATGGTGGTAACCTTTGCGTGTCATATTGGGACCAAACATTATTTTTTATGACTCTCATTTGATTTATTACTTACCCGGCGCGATGCTGGATGTTTTTAATTATCCCCATTAAATTTACATAATTAACTACTCGATCTTTTTATGTATGGGACGCTTGAGTTATTTGTTTTTACGCGGAAGTGATTTGATTTCTTCTTAATATACGTCCGTCATATTCTGTAGTGGCATTTATTTACTTCGTGTTTTGAAAGAAATGACAGATGATAGTCATTCGTGGAATGGAGTCATGGAAGATCAGTGCTGGGAGTGTTGTGTTAATCCACATCACTCCCAGCACATGCTGAATCAGAGTGCTTTTACTTTTTCCACGTCCAAACCTACAAACCCACGTGTAGTGGAGTGGCACACATCAAAAGTGTCTAGGGATCAAGAACATTTTTAGCTCTAAAAAAATCTTATTTATTTAAATCAAATCTAATCTTCTGGATTGGTCTACCTAATTCTCCATGCCTGTATCAATGACTTATCACATTTTGAATAAATTATATGAATGAATTCAGTTTTTGTAAAATATAATCTTGATTGCAATCTTCTAAAATGTACTGATCCCTAGACACTTTTGATGTGTGTAGATATATAGGGTTACTGGTTAAGTCCTAGACCTATCCCCGCTAAAGGCTAATATTAGACAACATTTATAGCCTAAACTTAACCCTTTTCTGATTATTTGACTTTTAAACTTTTGACAAAAAAATCACATTGTTTTACCTTTAATCTGAGTTTTTTTTAATTGTAAAACTGCAATTTAACTTTTAACAGTCTCTCGCGACTAATCTAGTCAAGTTGTCGACTAATTTTCGCTATCAATCATCTTATCCTCAAAGTAAAACTAAAAAAAATTGCAGCTTCACAGAAAAAAAAATATTACATATTACATTTTTTCCAGAAAAGGGTTCAGTTCAAGAGTTGCATGCATAGTAAAATTGGTCGACTTAACCAATAACCCTGTATTCTGTATGTAATTATTATACTACCTCTATGTATAAATATTCCTTCCTGCACTCCCACGTATTAACATCTGCCGGTAGAGGGCAAAATAGCTTGTACGTTTTCCTCGCCGTATCCAACGCACGACAGACAAGCTCGTCTCACGCGCACCCAATAATGATTATTGTAACATTTCTGTTAATAGGCTGCAGGTGTTCGGAGGTACAGAAGCCAACCATGTGACTGACGTATGTGTAGGTTTTGCCTGAAAGTTGTAGCGAGAAATTGTGTTGTGTTCAAGAGTAGATTGATTGGAGATTGAAGGCTTTTGAGTGGTGAATAGCAGTGGCGTGCACACCATATAGGCAAAAAGACACTGCCTACCTTAGTATTTTGGCTACCCGACCTAACAATAGAGTTATTGCTAGGTCTTTTTTTGTTGTACTCACGACATCGGCTAACGAAGGTCCTGTGTTTTGTGGCTGACTATATATACCTATATTTCGTAAAGACGAGTTACCTATAGGTACATAGGCGTCAATCTTTGGGGATTACTGCTTACCTTGTCGTAAAAGCCAGTGCACGCCACTGGTGAATAGGTGGATGAGAAGATTATAGCTATTCTAAGGATAAAAAGTTTATTAAGAGAAATTATAATGTAACTATTTCAAGTAGATAATTGTCATACTGTATTTTTGGCATAAAACTTTCTTCATCATTAGCCCATATTTGTCCACTGCTGAACATACAGGCCTTTCCAATTTCACGCCACTGTGATCTTTTTTCGGCTTTAACTTTTTTAATACTGAGATTTTTTTTTGTATCCTGATTATATCCAAGGCATGTTAGGCTCATCGTTAACAACTTTTACTATGACGACATTGCGAGGAAATGCTAAGGGGTTAAACTGCGAGAAAAAAGTGGAAGGAGAAAACATTATTTAAAATTTTGGTCTATGATGTCAGTGGCATCGAACCTGCGCCCTCTGGTCACTTATTAAGTCAGACTTGTGTACTTGGTTATAGGCGCAGTGACCGTGGGTGTTCTTTGCCTTACACACCTTTAATATGAAGAAATTTCTTACGACATTTTCCTTCAAAAGATGTATGAATGTAGATGAAGTGAAAGGGGTATGTCAGGATCGTGACAAATGGAGATCTGTAGTCTCTGCGTACCCCTCTGGGAGACGTGCGTGAAGTGTATGTATGTATGTATTTTCCTTCACCGTTATAACGTTGCGTAGCATACTCACTGTGGCGGAACCGTTTTATACGGACTTTTTAGAACCTTTTTATCTTTGTTTTTGACACGTCTATTTTTGTATTGTTATTTTGATGTCATATTAGTTTAGTGTGTGTTTGGAAAAGAGTTTGTATAATGGCAATACGTCGTTTGTGATTCTGTTCCGGTTGGTACACGTCCATTAGCCGTAGTTTAGTAGTACCTGCATCCTATATTTTAAGCGTCTAACTTGAGCAGTTTAGAATTTTCATACAAAAGTATTTACCCGTTCACTCCCGTTTCCTTGGGAATTACTGAAATTCCTTTCTTAGGGGTGCACCCTACGGTACCTAAGCTACGTTCGTTCAAATTTCAAGTGCCTAAGTTTAGCCGTTTGAGTCTGTCAGTCAGATTCTTCTTTTATGTAGGTATTTAGATAAAACAAAGTCGCCTCCCGCTGTCTATCCCTATGTATGTTTAGATTTTTAAAACTACGAAACGGAATTGAATGCGGTTTTCTTTAGTAGATAGAGGTGGGTTTGGGGTGATTCTTGAGGTAGGTTTTTATGTATAAAATAATGTTAACTTTTTTAAATTAGAGATGAGTGAGAGTATTATAAACGTAAGAGTAAACAAATATGCTCCTGTTAAGCTGTTAAGCTATCAGGAGTTACACGTGTTATTGTGAGTTAACCATAAAAGATAAACATATGCTGTTGCGGGATATATTTTAGATAATTTTATATAGAATATTCCCGTCATACATGATTTCTATGTAACTTGAACCATTAAGGCTGCACATGCGACAGAAGCTTAAAAATGGAGTAACTTCTCCCGTTTTCCCAAAATTTCCCTTCACTACTCTGCTCCTATTGATTGTAGCGTGATGAAAAGTATCCTATAAAGCGATGCAACTACCAGAGTGTAGTAGACTTGGCCCCTGGCTTCATGTATACGACCGACATGGACTAGTGGTCAGGGCAGGCCTTTAGGAAGACGGTCGCGTGTTCGATTTCAGACTCCGAAATAATGATTTGGTCTGCACCATTTGATTTTATTGAAGATTTTTGTTTTCATTTACTTACATTGTCGCTATAGTAAAAGTTGTTCATATCGACGAACCCAGCAACGTTTCTAACACCATTGCTCTAAGTCCTTTTACACGCAGTATGTAAGTATATCAGTCTCTGGCATCCATAGAGTATTCTAGTTTGGGGTCAGGTGACCCAGAATGTGAAATATTCGTGGATATTTATTTATTTCTCTGAAGGATCGAATCAGAAATGAAGTGATCCGACAGAGAACCAAAGTCATCGACATAGCTCATCGTTTTAGCAAGCTGAAGTGGCAGTGGGCCGGCCATATTAGCTGTAGAACCGATGACCGTTGGGGAAAACGAGTTCTCGAGTGGAGACCGCGTCTCGGCAAACGGAGTGTAGGACGCCCTCAGGCAAGGTGGACTGATGATCTACGCAAGATGGCTGTCAGAAGCTGGATGCGAGAAGCCGAAAATAGATCACAGTGGCGTGCAATTGGAGAGGCCTATGACCAGCAGTGGACAGGTATGGGCTGATGATGATGATGATTTATTTATATGTAGTCTCAGGATGTTTTCACGGGACTACCGGTCCTTTTGAATGCTCAAAATGAGGAAGCCTTCCGAGTGAATTATTATGATTATTTTAATGCAGAAGTACTTTCAAAGTTCCTGCGTGTCATAAAACTTTTACAGCAAAACTGATTTTTTTCTTAAATTGCCAAGATGTTGTCGTAAATGTGCCTTCATAACGAACTTCGGTAGCCGTGCTTAATTATGAAACAGCTGAGGTTGTTTTTTTGTTTTTGGCGAAAGCAAAACGAGTTTAAATGCACACTCTTTTGAGAGAGTCGCCAGCAATTTTACACGCCTAAAGTGCTTAATTCAGACGGTCCTGTGTAGGTGTGACCCCGGCTTTATAATCTGAGATGTACTGAGTAAGTTTCGCTAAGAAACACAAGGTCAGGGTAAAATGAAATTTGTACACGACAAGCTACGGAATTATCAGCCTTCCGGTAGCCATTTTGTATTGCGACCGAGGTGTCCCGGTCGCTCAAGGCGTGGTGCAGTAAAAAGCGGCTATTTGTTCGATTTCCCATAAGAATTTTAATCGCGTAAAAGATAAAAGTTTTTTGCCGGGACGATGTCGTCGACGACGCGGGAATGCCGCGAGGGTTCCGCGAAAAACTGACTGTTATCGATCCAATTAAAATTTTTGAATTTCGAACGCAAGATGGCCGACCGCCGCCATTTTGAATTTTGCGTGAAATTGCTTAGGTGGTTTTTCTTCGATCGACTTTTTAATAAGCAGGTGATGCTCATTTCAAGTATTTTTTCTCTCCACTTATCTTGAGGAGGCCACACCCGAAGAAAGCTGGCTACCAAATCCCGAAGTAAAATCGAAAAAAAAACGCAAGCTTTACTAAACTATACAACAATACTCAATACCTTTTTAATTGTTCACACTTGCATAAATCAATGTGTACTAAATTTCAACAAAAGCGGGCCCCCGAGCAGAACGTGGGCGTGTGACGTCATTAAAAACAAATTTCTTCCCTTTGTTAGTCTTTTGTTCGACTTGTCCCACTTTTGTACACATTTTCGACTTTGAAATTGCCGCTTTATTGGAAACTGATGGACTCGTGGTCAAGTTATACTGTCATTGGACTGATTAAGCTGAGCTAACATTGTTTTAGCATCGTTCAAAGTATTAGGCCAGATTAAAATGGTTTAAATTATTAGCTTGTACATTACGTCAAAACTAGAAAGTTAATAATAAATTTATAATTATATTAGATAGTTTTACGAAATAAATTATTTCTAATAATTATGCTCTACTAATGTGGACGGCTGCAAGTTCAGTCGAGTAGATTATGACGTCATATTTTTATATATATTTATTTCAATGTACAAATGGGCAGAAACATAGTATAAAAAATTGTACCTACAGAAATTCTACCGTGAACATTGCATTACATAGAACGTGAAGTTATATCAACTTGAAAAAAAAGAATCGACATCAACCAGTAAAATTTGACAGATTTGTAGTTTTCCCGTGGATGTCATTGTGGGAACTGTACTTCAAATGAGACCAAATCGGTTCACCCAGTTATACTGCGTGTAAAAGGACCCCGAGCAATGGTCTTAGAAACGTTGTTGGGCTCGTCTATATGAACAACTTTTACTATGGCGACATTGCGAGGAAATGCAAAATTTTTTTTCATCTCCACACAAAAGAGACAAATTTTTGCCTCAGGAGATGATATTTTGTATGGGGACTGGATTTTTTTTTTAAATTTTCCCACGTTGTCGCCATAGTAAAAGTTGTTCATATCGGCGAGCCCAACAACGTTTCTAAGACTTGCTCGGGGTCTTTTTATACTCTGTATATATAAGTTTACAAACATAAAACATACTGTCGAATTGAGAACCTCCTCCTTTTTTTAAAGTCGGTTAAAAACATATCTAAACAGCTGTTTCTCTCGACAGGCAAATTATTTCAACATAAAGTACTCGAAAATTACAAAAGAATTATCGCAAAGCGTTGAAGTGAAGCCAATTCTCTCAATGATTTTTAAACGTCTGCGACTAATCCATACACATAGCCACTGGCCGGAAAAAAAACATAGAAACAGCAGCTTTGAAATACGAATGCGCCGTTCCATTTTTGAAATGACAATGGTCGTACAAAGGCTGTTGTAGGGCGTGAAATGGGACGATTTTGTGTCAATATTCGTAGATAATTTCACGTAAGTGGCGTGACGGTGGCGCCATCTGCTGGACCCATTAGTTTATTGTTAGGCTTTTCAAGCTTCTTTGGTAGATATTTTTTCGTGTCCACTGTATGTGACTGGACATTCCTAATGATTTTGTTGTCTGTACGTAATAAAGTTCAATATAGAAAATGTTATTATATAAAACACAAAACTATATACTGTGTGCAATCGAAGTGGCTGAGAATTAAAGAAATTCAGACAGATTTCCAAACATTGGACCAGCCATGTTGTGTCATGTAACATGAGTATGAAGAAATCGACTCAAGAAGTACTTAGTTTTCTCAAAAAAAATACATAAAGAAGCATAGAACATAGTACCTACGTGGAAATGAAATAATGACAGATAGATTTTTTTAGAAAACTTCTCATTCAAACGTTATTTGATTCTCTCTGAGCTCAACATCATCATCATCATCATCAGCCCATACTTGTCCACTGCTGGACATAGGCCTCTCCAATTGCACGCCACTGTGATCTGTTTTCGGCTTCTCGGCATCCAGCTTCTGCCAGCCATCTTGCGTATATCATCAGTCCACCTTGCCTGA
>SJJU01002401.1:0-51158 GCA_012932125.1 Conopomorpha cramerella | reverse complement strand
TAAAGTTTAGTTATGGCTGTATTTTGAAAAAATCCTACGGGAACGGGAGTTGACGGGATAAATATTGAATGAAAAAATCTAAACCACGTAAGTTAGAGGCTTGAAATTAAACATGCATATACCTTACTGAATGCAAATTTAAGCCATGACTGAATTTTCCAGAATGTTTCTGGAAACGGGAATAGTGGGAAAACTTTTTATAGAAAAACAAATACCGCGAGTATGAGGCTTGATTTTTTAGTATATGGGTATCTTAGGAAATTTACAGCTGTATGGGATTGGGAAATACCTTTTACATGAAACGCTTGTGCAGTATTTACTGCACATGCGCCAGAGACAGAAGCATTTTTGAATTGAATGAAATGTATTGTTAAAAAAGTAAACCTTTCAAATTTATTTATTACAACATTGAGTATTATTTACATTCAACATATACCGAGTAAAATACTGAAATGCGTGAATCGTATTGTGATATGTTTGTGCGTGGTTTGTTATCATGTACATACCTATCTATGGAGGTACAGGGACATACATTATATTTTTTAAATATATAAACGGCTAAACATTTCCAAAGGCATTTAACATTTGAAAAGGACGTAGGTTAGATATCGTAGGGGTGCACTGTGATAGGTATTCCCGAAATTGCTTCGGGAACGAGAATACCTATCATGGTGAAAATCCTTTTGAATGAAAAATCTAAACCGCTCAACTTTTACGCTCGAAATTTGGAATGCAGATACCTTAGTAAACGTATAGCATAGTTTCAACACGATATTGGAAAATTCCTACGGGAACGGTAGTTTGCGGGAGAAAACTTTTGAATTAAAAAAAATAATAAACCGCGTAAGATAAATTATTGAAATTAGCCATGCAGGTACCTTCATGAACGGAAAACTTTCTTGAAACGCAAAATTTCCACAGGAATGAAAGTTAGCAAAATAACGTTTTAGTAAATATGAAGTTAAGTTATGGCTGTATTTTGAGAAATTCTTACAGGACCGGGTGTTGGTGGGAAAAAAAATTATGAAAGAATCTTAACCTGATGCTTGAAATTTGACGTGCTTAGTGAATGCAAAGTTCAGTCATGTCTAGATTTTCCGAAATTCCAACGGTAACGGGAATAGCAGGCATGCATTGGTATAGACAAAAAAATTACCGCTAGTCTTTAAATTTTTTAATATATCTGAGCAAATATACAGCTTCATGGGAATATAAAAAATCTTTTTCATGAAAAAATACTGTACTAGCGCCAGATTCAGAGTGATTGTGATGTAGTTGTTCATGGTATTTTCTCCAAGAAAAAACTAAATTTTTAAGGCAACTTTCATTATTCGACGCCTTCAACCGGGAAAAAATACGGAAATACGTGAATTCTATTTAAAATTGCGCTGTGTTTATGCGTGGTTTGTTTACGAATACCTACTTATGTCCTGAACGTGGAGCAACAGGGACGTACATTGTCTATATTCATATTCATCCATCACTGACTCATCATCACCCAGGCATTTTTCACAGGGGTTATTTTATGATGTATACGTGAGATAAAAAAGAAAGTCGAAGGATCAAACACTTGCGCTAGCGAGAGTTGTTTTGCCACAGCCCTACTTCTCTCATGGTCAGTTATATGTGGCGTGCTCCCGCGTAAGTTCGCCATCCGGCCTGGTCATTCTTGCAACCCCCTCCAGAACGACCAGAAACGTTGTTTATAAGGAAATTTTATGAAAGATTTTCCTAAATATATTTAATTTTCTGTGTAGCTCTTATTCCGATTGCATCAATAACCGAGCCATCCATGCTACTCTTTTTAGGATTCTGTACCCAAGGGGTAAAATGGGGACCCTATTACCTATGACTTCGCTGTCTGTCTGTCCGTCTGTAACAAGGCTTTATCTTATCAACACTGATAGATAGGAAGTTGAAATTTTGATAGGTGATGTTTTTCTGTATCCGCTACAACAACAAATACTCAAAATAAAATGTACACTTTAAAAAATTAAGCATTTTTTAACTTTTCTACAACATAGACAAAGATCTTATAAAAGGCTCGCCACGCGGACGAAGTCGCGGGCAAAAGCTAGTATTGAAAAATACCATTTTAACCATTATAACTAACAATATCTTAGTCTGAATATAAAGGGACCTTATTAGGGTGCGCTATGTATGTGTCGGATTGTGTGTGGAGGACACGTTGTCGCCGGGGCGTAGCAGTTGCGGTTCTCACCGTCAGAAAATTTTGTTAGACTACGCTCTAGCTTGTGTGGGGTAGCGTGTGACTACATCAGCGTGCTGATAAAGGCCGCCCGCGAGCCCACTGAGGTATTGCAGGTTCTCGAAACCAGGTTCGCGCGGCCTGAGCAAATAGTGCTAGCCGAAATCGTCATGATTCGGGCTGTACCCCGTCTTTCTGGTTCCGAGGGCGTGCAAGAACTTAGCACGTTTGCATGTCGGGTACGTAACTGCACAGCTGTGATCCGTTTGTTGGACCGATCGGAGTATCTGGCCTCACCAGAACTCTCGAATTATATTGTTAGCAAGATGACTCCGCTGTTGTCCGTGCACTATAGGCAGATTATGTTTGTATGCAACGATGTTGACGTCAAAAATAGAAATAGGCTTTTAAGCGTCCAAACCCATTTCCACGAGACTCTACCAAATGGCATTTCACTTATTAGAACATGTTCTTCCGGTGTATTAATTGCATAAACTGAAATAGTTCTGTTTACTGTACACATCGTGCTAGGATTTTTTTTAGTTTATGGATTGGTAAGTTTCCACCTTCTGGAAGAAGGCAGCTCACCTATCCTTACCTTACACATCGTGCTAGGACTTTTGTGCTAGTTTACGCATCGATAAGTTTTCACTTATTGAAAAAAAAATGCATTTTGTCGTCAAATTTTTGCATCGTTGATACGACCTGCCAGGTGTTTTACCTACATTACATTATATGAATGTTCAAATTTAGATACACATTTTCTATTTCACTCATGAGCAGGTAGGGACGAATTAATCAAATTACTATTTAATTCGATACTATGGAATTAACTTCCTTTTCCTTAACAAATATTGTATATAACCATGTTATTTCAACGAAAATAAGCACGCACTGTGTACTACACACATCAAAAGTGTCTAGGGATCAAGAACATTTTTAGCTCTAAAAAAAACTAATTTATTTAAATCAAATCTATTCTTCTGGATTGGTCTCCTACCTAATTCCCCATACTTGTATCAATGACTTATCACCACATTTTGAATAAATTATGTATGAATTCAGTTTTTGTTAAATATATTCTTGATTTCAATCTTCTGAAATGTACTTGATCCCTAGACACTTTTGATGTGTGTACATCGTTGGCACAGTCCTTTATTGCACCACACAAATGGATGGAATCTATGAAACGTGATGAATTCCGGGGTTACGAATGCAGCAGTCAACGGCCCCATTTCGAATGTCGAAATATACAAACTTTGCTACATTATATACAGACTAAAGACAGGCTACACCCAAGAATGACAAGTTGATTGACGTTCTTCATGTTTCGGCATGACCAACTTTGCAAAGAAACGTTCAGATACAATGGTTGTAAACAGGTATGGTATCAATCAATCCAATGGCATAGATCTTGATATTTCGGCTCGAACTTTCTCAGCCTAATATACAAATATATTTCAACTAGTGGACCCGGAAAACTTCGTTCAGCCAAGTTATGTTTTAATTAGTCTGAAATACGTTTTATTAAGCAGACATCCGAGAATACAAAAAATATGAAGCATTAGATGCTCTCAATAATTCTCTCAGCGATATTTATACGTAGAAATTAAAACTTTGATAGCGCTATTCAGGACTGACGGCAACGCGGCGCTATATGTTATTATAGATTATTATAACCAACAATGCTGCCAAGTTTTATCAAAATCCGTCCAGTACTTTCTGCGTGAAAGAAAGACCAACATCCATCCATCCATCCATACATCCATCCAAACTTTCGCATTTATAATATTAGTAGGATAGGAAGTAAGATAACCAGTAGGCAACAATTCGATCTTAATTTCTTTCTAGGTTATCTTAGGCGTTCTATTAAATATGAACTAAGTTCAGACTATAATACTAACGATAATCCTATTAATCCTACTAATATTATAAATGCGAAAGATGCGGATGGATGGATGTTTGTCATTCTTTCAAGCAGAAAGTACTGGACCGGTTTTAATGAAACTTGGCAGTAATGTAGCTTATAAACTAGAATAACGTATATGCTATAAATTTCGTGGATATGTTTTAAATTGTTTACGTTTTAGCATAAAAATGAAGTATAGGGAAAAAATCGGTAACTTGCGGAATATTCCTGTGTGCGCTGGCTTAACCTGACAAGATGCGTTAAAACTATTTTCTAAGCAATCATAGATTTTTAAATGTTCTACAAAAAAGTCCGCGATAGTATGTACTTATCTTTTACTGTTAATCCACAATAATCATTTTAATGTAAATAAAACATGAAAAAAACACAGAGTTATTTGCGAAGTTGTTTTGTTATAGATAACATAAATCTTTATCAAATATAATAAGTTATTTAAATAGAATATTTAAAGTAGATTATTATTGCCCTATACAGCATTCGATTTTATTCATTAGTTCCGAAAATATCGCGGATTGAATAAAACGTATTACGCAAAAAAATGATTGCCGCCAGGCGGTATCAGAGTTGTAACCATCATTCTATATTAAAATTTCCATCACATTTTCTAAGAATATGAATATTGTGTTCTGTGTTGTTTGAAGAAATTTATCACAAACCGTCTTGCGCGAAGATTCGAGAATTTCAACCAGCGGAACAAGCTGGATTTCGGTGCGGTTACGGCACCATAGACCACATCCACACAGTGCGGCAGATCATAGAGTAGACTGAAGAATATAATCTGCCCCTGTGTCTAGCATTCGTGGACTATCTGAGAAGGCTTTTGACTCAGTTGAGATCTTCTGGAGTCTCTGCAACGTTGCCAAGTTGACTGGCTACACTCCCAAGTGATAAGATGTCTCTATGAGGCTGCCACCGTGTCTGTCCTAGTACAAAATAAGCACACATGTCACATACAATTGCATCGAGGACTGATCTTAGAGGATGTTAATTCCCCGAAATTGTTCACAAATTCAATGGATCATGTTCAAGACGCTATATTGGAAAGAACGTGGCATCAAAATCAATGGCGAACACATCTCTCACTTGCGATTTGCGGAGGACATCGTCATTATGGCAGAAATGCTGCAGGACCTTCAACGGATGTTGAATGGTGATAGAACCAAGGTCATGTTCGATAATCATGTAGTATTTATTTATTATGATGAAATAAAAAAATAAGAATTAAGAATACTTTTATGTTGTGTATTATTTATGTGTGGTTTGTTTTTAAAAACTTTTGTTTTAAAACTATGTACTTTCAATGGACTGTACAATCATTAAACAAAACTTAAACGAGACGAATAAGCGATATAGTCAATTTGCTACCTACATTTTTGGGATATTGTCAATAAGAAGACCTGCGGACGGAGCACGGCCTGCCAAGAAATAGTCACAAATTCGCGTGACATAAACCACGCGTCTTATTTGCCAATACGGGGACTCTTCAAAGATTTCAAAGAGTGGTGTGACTCATTCGTGACTTGGTTTCTGGACATTTGAGCAAGAGTTCTGAGTCTTAAAAGCTAATAAAATACACTTTATGCCTTTTAATCCCAAAGCGGAGTAGGCAGAGGCACTTGCTAAAGCAAATGTCCTCGGTTCACGAAGCCCATCGCCGTTATAGGGTTCACACACCTTGTGGTGTGCGGGTTTCATCACGATGTTGTACTTCACCGTGCGAACATTGTGTTGCGGTCTCCCGGTTACAAGTCAAGTATCCGACCAAATGGACCACAGACGCTTTTTCAAACAAAGAAAACCGCAATAAAATCGGTTCATTCGTTTAGGAGCTATGATGCCACAGACAGACACACAGATACACACGTCAAACTTATAACACCCCCTCTTTATGCGTCGGGCGTTAATAACAGCTTATTTTACTCAGCTAGCTCTACTCGATTGTGAGATCAGATATTTAGATCATCAACAGCCCATACTTGTCCACTACTGGACAAAAGCCTCTCCAGTGTGATGTTTCTTTTTTAAACACAATGAACAAGCGTTTGACAACCATCCTGATGTCAAGCAGCGATTTGGTCTACGATAGAGCACAGTTGTTCATTAGGTACCTATTTACCCTCGACTTGAAGACCTTCAGACTGTACTGCGCAGGAATCACAAACTCCGGCAAGTCAGATCATTATAACTCAATATTGTCCACTGGATGTATAAGCGCGAATCATTCCACATCCTGGCGGTTCGCACTATGAAAGTAGACGCAAACCGTTTGGTTCGCATAAATGGTAAATCCACATGGTATGGATGACGTTTTTCCGTTCTCCTGGATAGCCTATTGTAAAAACGCGATGGGGTAATCGGTTATGCAACTTCGTAGCACACTGTGAAATCGGGTGCATTTTGGAATAGAAGATAGATAGGCTTGCAAACTTGCGGCGATGCTCTAGGCTTTGCAGCCGAGCATCAAACAGCCTGTCATCACCTATGAGCCTTCTAGCATGCCTCTCCATTTTTCAAGCTGGTATTTTGCTGATCCATCCCAAAGAGAGTATTCCATACACGGTCGAACTTATGCTTGATATAATGTGATTGCTCGGGGTCCGTTTACACGCAGTATATGCTTGTTTTTATGTTTGTTCGTAGATAACTTCGTCTGGTTGAAGTCGGTTATTTTGAATGAAGGCTGGTAAAGTATTTTTTTTATTGAAATCGGTAACATGGTTCCTAAGAACAGATCTTCCTATGTCTTATAGTTTCAGACTTTCTTATGCTGATCGATAAATGAGTCATCCTGTATAGATGTCACCCACAAGTAATAGGTTGGCGTTTTGATGAATGATACTGCGTTCACTATAATGCCGGCCCTACGAATTGGATCAAACCGTGTGGGTCAAGGTCAATTTTTATTGTAAGTACGATAATCTCCAATGTATGTCCGAGATCTATCTATACAATGTGAATAAAAAATATATAGAAAACTAGCTGCGCCCGCGACTCCGTCCGCGCGGAATAGTGTTATCGGATAGCAGTTTTAATAATTAGGGCGAAATATTTTACCAATATGATAACACTTGTAAAACATTTCACTTGTTGTTTTGTAAATATTTCTCCGTTTTTTGGCACTAACATTCATATTGTCTCTTTTGGTTTGAGCATATATAGAGGACAAGCTTTTATAAGGTGTATACCGCGAGTTACCGATTTTTTACCTGTCATTCATTTTATGCTAAATCGTAAATAATTTAAAATATATCCCCAAAATGTATAGCCTATATGTTATTCTAATTTATTAGCTACAATACTGCCAAGTTTCATCAACACCCGTCCAATACTGTTCCCGCCAAATCATTGGTGGTACTTGAAATGCGGTCTTTTCTTATTTCCCCATAATCTCAAGGCTTCTATACATACCACATTAGGCACCCATGGCTTGTTGCGTGTATCAAAATTGAATCCAAAGATTTCAAAATACACCTGTTGTACGTAGTCCGACACAAATGCGGTAATAAACAAGCACTGGCTAAATCTCGAAAACAAAAGCTGATAAAACAATCTGAGGGTAGACTTGATATCAGCGCCCCCGATTTAGTAAACAACAACCTTCAAACCTCTCGCAACAGGCAAAAGGTCTAAATTTGTTCCCTTGTGTTATTAGGCCGAAATTCTCACGGAAATCTATTACGTCGTACCGCGGGGTATAGATATTATTATATGTAATTTGTTTTTAATAGCCTTAACAGGAAGTAGGTATAATTTAGCCGGCATTCAACGCTTACTTATTTACTCATCTTTATTGTTTTTAATTGCAAAGTAAGTACCAGGAAAATCAAATTTTAATAAATAAGAAACGACTTGGATGTATAATAATTATATCCCATAACTGTTTACAATGAAAGAGGGAGACTTGGTCGTGTTTTAAAGAGATTTAAAAAGTCTCAATTCGGCCGTATAAAAAGTGTAACAGCCCCCCGAGCAATGGTCCTAGAAACGTTGTTGGGCTAGTCAATATGAACAACTTTTACTATGGTGACAATGCGGGGAAAAACAAAAAAAAATTTCAATATCCATACAATGAAATTAAATAAATTTATTTATACAAAGTGCTCAATGTAATGTATTGAGCACGAAACAGGATACAAAATTGAGGTACCGAGTCCATCTTATATAAAAAAACATACATACACTTCACGCCTGTCTTCCAGAGGGGTAGGCAGAGACTACAGATCTCCATTTGTCACGGTCCTGACATACCCCTTTCGCTTCATCTACATTCATACAACTTTTCATACATGACCTCCGGTTTCGAGTACTTTTCACGCCACCTTCGGCCAGGACATCACCAATCTGGCTTCAATTTTACAATTTGGGCGTACAATTTGAGCGGTTTAAAATTTTTCATTCAAAGGATTTTCACTATGATAGGTATTCTCGTTCCCGAGGCAATTTCGGGAATATCTATCATAGTGCACCCCTACGACGTCTAACCTACGTCCTTTTCAAATTTTAAATGCCTTTGGAAATGTTTAGCCGTTTGAGCTGCGCGTTAATGTCAACCAGTCAGTAACTCCCTTTAAAAAAAATATAATGTACGTCCCTTTACCTCCATTGATAGGTATGTACATGATAACAAACCACGCACAAACACATCACAATACGATTCACGCATTTCAGTATTTTACTCGGTATATGTTGAATGTAAATAATAATATTAATCAATGTTGTAATAAATAAATTTGAAAGGTTTTTTTTAACAATACATTTCAACTCCCGTTCCAGTACGAATTTTTCAAAATACAGCCATAACTAAACCTTATATTTTCTAAGGTATTAGCATGTTAGATTTCAAACTTCAAATTTACGCGATTTCTCATATAAAAGCTTTCCGCTAACTCCCATTCCCGTGGGAATTTTGAATGTCACGTTGTAAGTAAGCTATACGTTCATTAAGGTACTTGAGTAACTTTGACATGCATACACCTTAGTGAATGCAAAGTTAAGTAATTTCTAGATTTTCATGAAATGCACTTAGCAAATGTACAGCTTCATAGGAATAGAAAAATATTTTTCATAAAAAAATACAGTACCAGCGCCAGATTTAGAGTAATAGTTATGTAGTTTTTCATTGTGTTTTCTCCAAGAAAAAACGTATTTTTTTGTAATGTGTATTCTAATTAAAATTGTGCTGTGATTGTGCGTGGTTTGTTTACCTACTAATGTTCTGAACGTGGAGAAATAGGGACATACTTTTTCTTCATATTCATATCACGGACTCATCATCACCCAGGCATTTTTCACAGGGGTTATTTTATGATGACGTGAGATAAAAAAGAAAGTCGAATGATCAAACACTTGCGCTAGCGAGTACAACTTATATCTCGCTTCCATTCGCAGGAGGTTCGCGTCTTTGAGGTAGGGACTGACGTGCGTTCGCGGGGGAATATGGAAACAGTAGCGTGTGCAGGCGTTCTGCACTCGCTGAACCATATTGATGTGTTCCCTCAGAAAACATGGAGCAAACACGGTACTACAGTAATTTAATTTGGATAATACCAACGATTCGCATATTTTTATTCTAACGTCTACACTAAGTAATTGCCTTATATTATACAGTATTTTGAGCCTATAAAAGCAGTTGCGTGTGATCTCGATAATGTGATTCCTGAATCTAAGCTCGCCGTCCATCAGCAGCCCCAGGTTTCTCGCTACGTCCACCCGTTCAATGGGAGCGTTGTCGACTATTATTACGGGGTTGTCTCTTAGTATAGCCCTTATTTGTTTTTTGGAGCCGACTACTAGAAACTGTGATTTTTTTCGGGTTCAAGATAAAGCTGTTTGACTTCGCCCAGATTGTCACTTGATGAATATCCCGTGTAAATGGAAAAAATCAAAGGCGAGATGCGCGAGCCCTGGACCGTACCGCGGGTCACATTGCGTGTTTGAGATATTATCTGGCTTCCGTCGGCCCTATCGATTATTACCTTTTGGGTACGACTATACATATATGACGTGAACCACTTAAGTGCTGATTTTTCGAATCCGTAATAGCATAACTTTGAAATTAGGTGTGGAATGTTCAAAGTGTCAAACGTCCTCGAAATATCGAGAAGAATCACTATGGAACCCCTGCCATTGTCTATATCGTGAGGCACATTGTCAACCACGTCGAGCAGGGCCGTGGCCGTACTATAAGCTTTCCTAAATCCCGATTGTAGTTTCGGTAAAATGTTAAGTTCCTCGCAGTACGCCAGAGTTTGATCGTAGACCATTTTTTCTAAAATTTTGGACAAGAGAGGTAGTAGACTTATGGGTCTAAGATCTTTGCTACTCTCTGGGTTGTTTGTTTTAGGAATAGGGTTAACTATGGCGCATTTTCACGCGTTTGGAAAAGTTGAGGTAGTAATTGATAAGTTGATATTTTTTGTGACTCAAAGTAGGTCGGCACAGATAGGTCGCAGTTACCGCCCGACCGGATATTGAGAAAAAAATTGTTGATTTCGTCAGCGTCATTAAAGAAATCTGGAATCCCCTGTGAGCGAATCTTGAAGGGGCGCAGTATATCTGTTTTGAGTTTTGTCTATAGAGTCTTAGGGTTATTTATGTTCGTTTCAAAGTACGCTTTTCTTCGTAGTGCAGGCTCGTCTGGACCAATATTTAACAGTTGTATATGTTATTTTATTTATATTATTTTATTTTTTATTCAAATTGACTCGCTGGGAAAAATCTTATCGATATCGTTCTGCGAGCGGATCCAGTGGCGGGGAGCGGAATTGTTCTTCCTAAAAAATAAAAATAAATAAAAAATACACTTCACGCCTTTAATTCCAAAGAGGGGTAGGCAGAGGCACTTGCTAAAGCAAATACCCACGGTTCACCAAGCGTATTTAACCCAACGTGACAGGGGGTGAGCCCATCGCCGTTATAGGGTTCACACACCTTGTGGTGCGGTTTCCATCACGATGTTGTCCTTCACCGTACGAGCGTTGCGTTGCGTACATAGGCTCTGAAAAAGAGTCCCATTGGTACACGTCCAGTAGCCGGACTCGAACCCGGGACCTCCCTGTTACAAGTCAAGGATCCGACCAACTGGACCATAGACGCTCTTCTTGACTGAGACTGTTCTTCCTAACAAACACTTTACCATCTCTGGTCCATACATACTGCCACCAGTGTACCCTGGCGAGCTCCCGCGAGCGCCCGAAAAGGGAGCGGTTGGTCTTGGTCAGTCGCTCATTGATGAAGAATGGACGCGGCTCATGAGGTCCGAGGCCCAGATCCGTGGTGTTTGCCCCGCGACGGACCCTTGCACTTCTCAGTAGTTCACCCCGCAGGGCGCGACTGGTTAACCTCACCACCAGTACTCGAGGGCGCCGACGCGGTCCCTCTGCAGACATCGCGTCCAGGCGTCGCGTCCCACGCGCGACATCGACACCACGTCATGCTCCCCCAGCGAGACGCCAAGCTTGCCAGCCACTGCTAGCAAAATGTGGCCTGTAGATTCCCCATCCACCTCTGGAATTCCGGAAATCTCCAGATCATTGGCAAGTGTATCTTGCTCCCGGTCATTCACATCAGCACGCAGTTGGTGGATCATCCCCCGGAGATCTTCGTCCGACTGCGATGCTTGTAAGGGGCGGAATGCGATTTCGTCAACCTTGTTTGTGAGGACAGCGACAGTGTTTTTCAGGTCCTGGATCTCGGCCCCCATCCTACTTGTGGTCTGCAGAAGCTCCTTGGCAATGTCGCGAGCGTACGCTTCGAACCGTGTGGCGAATACATTGGCCAAGCTGTTCTTTATTTCATCCAACTTTGTCTCGAACATCTTGGCTATCGACGAGAGGTTAAAGGGAGCGTCCCCTTGCTGGCTGTGTAGCGAGTCATTCCTTACTGTCGAACATTGTGTTTTTTTCACGGAAGCCGTCGGTGGCGCGGGAGATAAGTCTATACTGCGTAGATCGTCACATGAGGGCCTAATTTCCACCCGGGCTGGTTTTATGGGAGTGTCATCCCTGTTGTCGCGTCGCCGGCTCATTATATTCAAGCAGTCCGGACATTTCCAGGTTCGAATGAGCTGCAGCCTATTATTATTAGTTCATGTAGGTGGCTGTACTCATATTGAGGCATCCTATATGAAATGTTTTCCGGCAAGCTGTACAATTTAGTATCAGCCTTACGCGGGCGATATATGGTCTATTTCTGCGGTCTAGTAATGGTTGATTTAGCGTGTTTCGTCACTGTACACAGAGCGCCATTGATTGGACACAAACCGATTATAAAAATGTTGATTTTTATTCACTGTTCTGACGCACTGTTTTGTTTAGTATAGCACAGTTAGATGTTTGTTAGTTGCTGTTATTTAATCTGTCCACTGTGTATGTAGTTAACAGATATTTTATTTTAATACGAGTTTGTCGTTTCTCACTTGCGCAAGCTTGCACACAAACAACAAAACAGACAATTTTTTGCATCGGGGAGACAATATATTTTTAACCGGTGTGAAGTTAGCCAAACATAGCCGCCAATTCACCCGACCAAATTAAGAAGTACGTTTTCAAATTGCGCTATATCTATAAACATATAACAAAAAAAAGATGAAAGAAAAATAATAGGGGAGCACACCAATATGTAAAGTATTTCAGTAATAAATAACGCTGTCTGCTTAGACCCAGAGAATGACATCTTCAAGGTTAAACCTACATAAAATCTGATCCTAGTAGGAAGCTCTGGTTTGTGCAGAACATATACAACATAGTGCCACCTTGTGCAAAGACCTGGAAACAGCCAACCTACAGTGTTTTATGAAGATGAGTAGGAAATGTTCATACTAAATGACATATGGTGTTCTGCAGGTGTGTTCCAGAACGAAAGTGGTTACCTATTGGAATTCGGAAGGTCATCTGGTTTATAAGTGAGGTATCCAGCACAGTGCTATGTTGTGCGAAGACCTGGAAATAGTCAGCCTCCAGTATTGTATGTAGAAAAGTAGAGAATTTTCATACTAAATGACGTATGGTGTTCTGTAGGTGTGTTCCAGATCGAAAGTTGTTACCTATGGGGATTTGCGAGGTCATATAGTTTATAAGGAAGATATTCAAAACAGTCATAAGTTGTGCGAATACCTGGAAATAGTCAGCCTCCAGTGTTTTATGTAGAAAAGTAGGGAATGTTCATACTAAATGACATATGGTGTTCTGCAGGTGCGTTCCAGATCGAAAGCTTTTTCCCCTCAAGACTCAGGCGCATCTTGTTGTACATAGCCTTGCCCCTTTATTGGACCTCTGGGGGGGGGTAGACCGTTTAAATGTCCATTACTCGTGGGGACAAAATGGTAAAAAAAATATAAAAAATACAAACACAAATAAAACAGAAACTGCAACACAACGTAAACGAAGGCTCCAAAAAGCGAAAGAAAAGTATAAATCAAAACGAGCTAAAGAAAGTGAAGGTCATAGAAATAATCGATAACAGAAACGACGGGAACAATTAGCGTCAAAAACACCTGAGCAATATGAGGCCAGGTTAAAGAAACAGAATGCGAAATAAAAACTAAAAACTAGAAAATAAAAATAGGTAAAAAAACGGTTTTAAGTTAAACGGTTTTATGTTAAACATACATTGCAATGTTTAAGATAAATGTACTAAAAACCAAAAAATAATAAAATAGATACAGTCGTGGGAATTATAAGCATATGCATAGACTAGACTAAAGTAAAACCGTGGTGCACGTCAATTGTCTTCATCTATTTAAAATAAGTTTTTGGGACTCTTTTTCAGAGCCTTGCGAGTGTTCGCAACGCAACTTTCGTACGGTGAAGGACAACATCGTGATGAAACCCGCACACCACACGATGTATGAGCCCTATAACGGCGATGGGCTCATCCTCTGTCGCGTTGGTTTAAGTACGCTTGGTGAATCGTGGGTATTTGCTCAGCAAGTGCCTCTGCCTACCCCGCTTTGGGGTTTAAAGGTGTGAAGTGTATATAAGATTACGTTTGAATGTAAGATGTTGATGTATGATGGCGGCGACCTGGGGGCTAGTCTACTATACTCTGGTATTGTATCGCTCCGGCATCGTAGCGTAGTATGATTAGCATTGCTAATTTCGTGACTTTCATATCACTACCGTCCGTAGTAAAACAGTGATCCACATGCATCATTTCCCGCTACGATGCTAGAGCTATGCTCCTACGAGAATATAGCATACTAGCACACCTTAAAAGAAATTACACCTGTAACCTGACACCCTATTTATATCTAAAATACAGCATTTTCGTTCAGCATCTTCCTGCTTCCGGTGCCGCTAGCGTTGTCTTCTTCGCGTTACATTACTCAACCATATCTGATGCGGCACCCTAATTGAGTGGAAACCTCGATAAAAATGACTGGTTGAGCATAAATCTCAAACTTACATCATGCGCCTGTCAGATAGTTTGCGATTGAAATATATGACTTTTTATAAAGCCGTTCTAATCGTTTAGAAAAACGAATGATTTCTGTTATTAAAGAATCGGTTTTCTATCTATAGAAGAGAACATTTACTGCACATGCGTGTCAAAGACTATACGAAAATTATCGCCATATATTCATCTATATCTATACTTCTATACTATCTGTACTCTATACTAATATTATAAAGAGGGAAGATTTGTTTGTTTGTATTGAATAGGCTCCGAAAGTACTGAACGGATTTTGATGATGCTTACACTAAAAGAAAGCTACGTTTTTCCAAATGAACATAGGCTACTTTTTATCCCGAAATTCCAACGGGAACGGGTTGAACGGGAATGAAATGTCAAACAAGTCGGAGAAATGCGGCCATTTTGAGAGCTTTCATTGCGTGCGCTGCCTAATTTGTCATTGATACAGAAAAACGATGAACAAAAAAGGCTGCGGCGGTATATATCTAGCTATTATTATTACAGATACATCGTAATAACCATTTATGTGCAAAAAAAATCAGGTATTGAAATATCTTCTTATTTGGGAACACTTTTGGACACTTTTTCTTATTCATTGAATACAATAATTTTTTTTATAACGTAGGCAATTTTATTCTTGAATATTCTGAGATATACTTAGTAAAAATCGGGCGGCCCGTCACGCGTCCGTGCCGGCCGTCGTCAAAGTTGTTGCTCATACTTCCACGTTAGATGGCGGTAGTCGCGGTTGCACTTAAATGGCGCTATCAAAGTTATTATCTCATGGTATATAATCCCTAGCATTTTGGTTTTTGATCTATACTAATATTATGTATTATCTATACTAATCTTATAATCTTACTAATATTACAAATGGGAAAGTGAGTTTGTTTGATAGTTTCTTCCGCGCATATTAAGAAAGTCCGGTTTAAATAATAGGGTACTTTTTATCCCGGAAAAAAATGATATTCCCGAAATCAAAAATATTCCTTTATACCGCAATATAACCGAAGTCCACGCGGGTGAAGCCGCGGGCGGAAATCTAGTATTTTATAGGACTGACCCGGCAAACGTTGTTTTGCCAATATATATTATTAAAACACGTTTTCTTTTCTCCGCTAGATGGCGCACGGTTTATTTCATCTCTGTAGATTTGTTATTACAAAAATAGTAAAGTGCTTGTTTTGCTGTGCTACGTTATTATTTGTGTTTGGGCAGTGACAATATACACCATCAAATTTTAATGTTATCTTGGAGCAGTTCTTCCTAGGGACGTAGATATTTGGCGATTGCTGTGTGGTGTATTTGATCAAAGGATTTTGTGCAAGAAGTGAGCATTCAGGGTGCATCAGTGAAAATGATTCAGTGCCCGAACAAGTAAACTGTTTCTGAGTGAGAACTGAAATGTTCTATGGCTTGAGCTTCGCTTTTTTTTGTGTTTATTTGGCAAAATAGCTTCCTAACGTTTGTATTAAATTCAAAATACGCGTGTGTAGCACATTCCGTACGCTAGATGGCGCTACATTCTTTGTGATGGTTTCTTTTTGTACCTCTGGTTATGCTACTCAACACCAGATGGCGCTAACATAGATGTAGAGAAGACCATAGACAGTGATGATTTGTAGAGCCAAGATACGGATGGATCTAGAGCTGTGGCAGGTGGAATTAATGTAGAGCAGCCAACAGATGTAGTTCATCTACTGGTCGCTGGGTGTCGCTACACGTTCGATGTAAAACAGATGAACATTCGAAAATTTGGAAGCTCAACGGTTGGCGTTGCTGTTTGCTTTGCTTTATTTGTATTATATATTGTATTCTATTTTTGTTATATTTGTGTGGCTATAGTTTGGCTAGGTTTTTTATTTATTTGGTTATATATGTGTTTTCTTTTTATTATTAGTTAATATTTAATTTCTTGTTTGTGTTAATTATTGTATAATACTTTGTGTATTTATGTACGATTATGAACGTGTCAAGAGGTACATGTCCGCAATGTCCTGGTTCTTCTCGCTTGTTTGTCACACCTCACGGTTTGAATGTACACATAGGTCGTATGCATTCCCGGAGAGTGGATAGCCAAGCTCAACAAATTTTACCAGCAGGGAGAACACAGACCACATTATCCCCGAATAGGTCATTGTCGAATATACAGGTTTTGAAGAGGGGGACTCGAGTGTTAAAGCATATTCCAAAGGGTGCGCGTTGTATAGCAGCAGATAGCTTGGCTGACATAATAGATAAATGCGTACGTGACAACAATACAGATTACTGGTCAACAATACAGCTTCCGTCGTTTGGACTGCCTGTTGGTTTCTGCGCGTGGTTGGCTGATTTCCTGAGGGAACGATCGCTCCGAGTAGTCACAGATGGCTGCAGGGTTCTGTTCTCTCTGCAACACTTTTCTTGCTGCATAAAAGATCTGCTGAAACCCGGTATCTATGGGTACGCAGACGACAGCACTGTTGTGGAGAGTTACACATCTGACGCGCGAGCCAGCGGACCGCGAATCCAGGTACTCAGAGGGCATTGGTTGAGCGTTTAAACCTGTCCCAGAGAGGAAGGTCGCGTTTGAACCTGTCCCTTGGTGAAGTCGCATCTTGGGGCGAGCCAATCTGGTCAGGTTCAATGCGCTTAAGACCCAGGCGTGTCTTTTCTCAGCAAAAAGGAGCCCATTCAATCTGGCTCCTACTTTCCGGGATGTACCCCTGCCTATAGCCAATCGGCTGGAGCTTTTAGGCATGACGCTAACCTCCAACCTCAACTTTGGCTCCTATATTGAGGCTACGGCCCAACGCGCAGCCAAGAAGCTGGGCACCCTCTCGAAGGTGCGACGGTATTTCACACCGGAACAGTTGCTCACACTGTATCAAGCACAAGTTCGATCGTGTATGGAATACTGCTCTCATCTTTGGGATGGATCAGCCAAATACCAGCTTGAGGCTCTGGAGGCAATAGAGAGGCGTGCTAGAAGGCTCATAGGTGACAACAGGCTGTTTGATTCTCGGCTACAAAGCCTAGAGCATCGCCGCAAAGTTGCGAGCCTATCTGTCTTCTATCGGGTGCATTTCGGAGAGTGTGCTACGGAGTTGCATAACCTAATACCCCCATCGCGTTTTTACAATAGGACAACCAGGAGAACGGCAAAACGTCATCCATACCAGGTGGATTTGCCATTTACGCGAACCAAACGGTTTGCGTCCACTTTCATAGTGCGTACCGCCAGGATGTGGAACGACTTGCCGGAGTCTGTGTTTCCTGCGCAGTATAGTTTGAAGGTCTTCAAGTCGCGGGTGAATAGGTACCTACTGAACAAGTGTGCTCCATCGTAGACCACATCGCTGCTTAACATCAGGCAGGATGGTGGTCAAACGCTTGTTCATAGTGATTAAAAAAAAAAAAAAAAAAATACTGGTACAGTCTTTTGTCTTTTGCGTACACGGCACTGAAAACCCCTGGTAGGGATAGTCACCAGTCGTTGACGTCCAAGGTAAAGCAGAACATTTTGGGTTCTGTCATTAGTGACGATTTAGCGGCTCCTGTTTCAGCGGGTCCACCTTGGCTTAAGTGTCGGAATAAGAAGGGATTGATCGAAGGTAAGGTTTACGAGGGGGACGTCAGAGGAGCTGTGCGAATTTTGCTGTCAGATACCTCCATAGCCTCGCCATCGACAGAGGTTTTAGACGCATTGAGATGAGCTGGCGCTGGGTTGCGAGGCAATAATCCATGCAACCAGGACGTTCGCCTATGCTCGCAAGGGTACTTATGATGTGGTTGTAAAACTGGATGTCCGCAATGCGTTTAACAGCGTGGAAAGGGATGTTTTACTTTCGAAGGCTAGGGAGAGAGTTCCAACGCTGTACCCCTTCTTGTACCAATGTTACTCGTCTCCTTCGAATTTATTCTACGATGAGCACGTTATTTTGTCACAGGTGGGTGTTCAGCAGGGTGACCCGCTGGGCCCACTTTTCTTTAGCTTGGCAATTCATGATGTCGTTCGCCGCCTGGAGTCACCGTTGAACGCTTGGTATCTGGACGACGGCACGTTGGGAGGTAACTCACATATTGTATCCAAGGATGTTGAATTGCTTGTGTCTGAATTAAAGAACCTAGGTTTACGGTTCAACGTAGACAAATGTGAGGTGTTTGTCTGTGATGAGACTAAGACTCAATCAATAGATTTAATCCCTTTAGCTCTGTCTGGTGCAAGTGTCCTACGTAAGGAGAATTTTACAATTTTGGGTGGGCCTATATTTCCCGAAGCTATCCCTGTCGTTTTTAAACGGAAAATTAAGGCTCTGGAGAACGCACGTGGGGTTTTGCAAGACGTTTCAGCGCATATTGCTTTAATTCTGCTTCGGAGTTGTCTGTCAATTCCGATGGTCACATACGCGCAAGCAACTAATGTGGATGAAAGTGAAAGGAAAATGTCTCAGTACAAGTGCTTAAAGAAGAGAGTGAAAGAACTGATAGTACGTAAGTAGAATGAGTTAAAAGAGCGGAATGAAAAGAGGTTCTCTGACAACTTCCAAAATAATATTCAGCTATTTTGGAAACTAGTCCGGTCAGCCAGAAGTAAGTCAGGGAATCATAGCATGAAAGCAATTAGAGATAAGGATGGAATTTTTTTTAATGAAGAAAGTATGGTTGTAGGAAGATGGAAGGAATACTTTGAAAATTTGTTTGAATGTAGCACTGCGTCGATTTTGGTTGATGCGGTTAATATGGATGGCGAAGAGAGTAAAAGTAATATACATATGAATGAAATTTTCAAAGCTATGAAAGGAATGAAAACTGGAAAAGCGGCAGGGTATGATAGGATTTCGTTGGAGATGCTGAGGGCTGGTAGTGCGGTGGTGGTGAACCTGCTGTACCTTATTTTTAATGCATGTTGACGATACGGCCGAGTACCAAGTGATTGGTGCAAAATCGTTCCACTTTATTAGGGTAAGGGCTCACAGAAGAAGTGCAAACACTACCGAGGAATCAGCCTTCTCAGTATCGTCGGCAAAATGTATGCAAAAGTGTTGATCGAAAGGGTAATGTGAGACTGATGAAAAAATCTGGGATGTACAAGCTGGTTTTAGGAAGGGAATGGGATACAACGACCAAGTCTTCTCTTTGCGCCAGGTGACGGAGAAGTTTTTGGCTAAAAACCAAAAGGTTTTATGGACTTACAGAAGGCTTATGATCGGGTACCCAGGAATGAGTTGTGGACCTTACTGCTGTCTCGGTTCAGGTTGGACAGGACCTTGGTACGGGCCTTGAAATCACTTTATGATGATTCCAGTGCCTGTTTCAGGGTTAATGGGACCTACTCAGACTGGTTTGGAATCCATAGAGGTATCAAACAGGGATGCGTAGCGTCACCGTGTCTGTTCAATTTGTTCATGGACAGTTGTTTGGAAGATCTGATAGGTCGTGATTGGGGTCTAAATATGGGTGGTTTAATCATCAAATGCCTTTTATATGCTGACGATCAAGTTCTTCTTGCACCGTCGGCGTATGAACTGCAGCAGATGATTAATTGTATGAATGAGTCATTGAAAAGGAAAGAAATGAAAGTGAATGCTAGCAAGACCAAAGTTATGGTAGTCGAAAATAATGAAAGGACAGTTTGTGAGTGCATGATTGACGGTGAGAAAGTTGAACAAGTGGATGAGTTTGTATATTTGGTATCTCTATTTACAAGTGATGGAAAGTTTGACAAAGATATTGAAAGAAGAGTGAGTGCGGGTAATAAGGTTAACGGTGCCCTTCGCAGTGTTATGGAGAGCCAATTTATGTCGAAAAAGGCAAGATTGGCTGTCCATGATGCTGTACTGGCACCTACCTTAATGTACGGGAGTGAAAGTTGGGTATGGCAGAAGAAGCATAAAAGGAAAGTCAATGCCGTAGAAATGCGGTCATTGCGGAGCATGAAAGGCGTGACATTGAATGACAGGATAAGGAATAGTGTGATAAGAAAAAGTTGCGGTTTGAAAGAAGATGTAGTGACTAAGATTGAAAAGGGCATGCTTCGGTGGTTTGGGCATATGGAGAGAATGAATGAAAGTCGATTGACGAAAGAGATTTATATGGGTGATGTAATGGGCCGGGTGAGTAGAGGTCGCCCAGAAGGACATATACAGACCAGATTGGTGATGTCCTGGCCGAAGGTGGCGTGAAAAGTACTCGAAACCGGAGGTCATGTATGAAAAGATGTATGAATGTAGGTGAAGCGAAAGGGGTATGTCAGGACCGTGACAAATGGAGATCTGTAGTTTCTGCCTACCTCTCTGGGAGACAGGCGTGAAGTGTATGTATGTAATATATTTTTTAATGAAAGAGGCAACAACCAGATTGTCTTTTTTTTACTTTGCTCCATTTCCAGTCGCAGGAAACTGCGACACTACATCTAAAACATATGTTATTTATTCCTGACCAACTTTGTAGTCTTATTTATCTTGCAAGCCAGTTCCCGCGTACGTTCTTTAAATTCTGTAGGAAAAAACGCTGTGGGTCATGAATGTCATTCGTCGTCGTCCATTGTTGCATGCATTTGAGGCGACCCCTCCTGTGTCTTTACTTTATAATTAAGACTAAAACTATTATTAATTCTATGAATAACACAATCGAGTGAAGAAAGACAAATTTATTTACTGGTCCAACGTATACACAATGAACGGACACATTTTATATTATGTAGGTTCCACATTTTAACATTACAGTAACATATTTACAATTACAATGAACACTTTGGGAAATTCCTACTACAGCAAACCCAAGTGGGCCATAAACATGAGCAGGGCGAGGGACAGTGAATGGGAAGCGCGCGTGCGTCCGGCGGCGGCGACAGCGCGGGCGCGGGCGCTGCCCGCCGCCTCGCCACGGCAGAGCCCGTTCCACACCTGCGACAACGAACGACCCCGGAACTTCAGGGGTGATATACATAAGTTCTCTTCTTCAAAGTCTTCAGTCAATGACAAAGGGCTCGTGAGAGGATTACGTCTGCAATCGCAAGGTAAGTGATTACCTTTTATCAGTATTTCGTCCACCTCTAACACGACGGACTCGGGAGTTTCAAGCAAATGGTTCCCCGTGAATTGGAAAGATCTGACACTGTTGTTTGCGACAAGTGTAAGGTCTTCTACACTATCAATCTTGTTGTTGCAGATTTCAAGGAGATCCACCCGCTGCAGGCCGTCAAAGACGCCAAATTGTATGGTGCCTAGGTCTGAATCGCGAAGCGATAGACGTCCGACACGCAACAATCCCCTGAAGCTATCTTGCACAAGCGCAGGCAGGTCCATGTACGCCAATTCCAACACTCCAACGCCTTCTAAACCAGAAAAAGCCATAGGTTCAATCGATTTGATTCCTGAAGGCAGTTCTATCTGCGCAACGTCTCCCAGTCCCGAGAAGGCATGAGCCGCAATTTTTTTTATTGGATTGTTGCGAAATGATAAGAGTCGCATAAAATTAGATCCAGCGAAAGCGTAACAGTCTATTTGGACAATTTTGTTATGTGTCAAAATAATTGACGACACATTTTGTAAGGCTGCGAAGGAAAAGGAGTCGACCGTGGCAAGTACTGTATGCTGAATGAGTATTTCTTTCAGTTTGGGCAGACCTCGGAAGGCGAAGGGTCGAATACGCGTCAAATTACATGCATCGAGTGTGACGCGGCGCAGCTGGCGCATGTGGGCGAACGCGTCCGTGTGGAGCACGCGCAGGTCGGCGCGGGACAGAGACAGCTGCGTGACTACTGCTCCCAGCGCTGATGGCACTCCGCGAAGCTTCGCACTGTTGCACACCACCTGCGTACAAAATATTTACACTTTAATTTGAATTCCTCAATCATATACAACGTGTTAACGAATAAACGAAGCAACCATGAAACTGCATACTCAGCATTAGGAGTAGAGTCAATTTCAGAACAATAAAACATAGGTACATTTTTTTTAGATTTGGTACTTTTTTTTCTTGCCCTTTCTTGATAGCTATTAAGAACTTATTTTTCTTAGATCAACGAAACTCGTGTCACACAACGCCGCGCGCCGGTCAGAAAATTGTCCCTCACTGATATTTATCACCTTGATTCAAAACGTATAGCGATGACGCGAAAAGGAAACAACAATTTGCTATCTTTGTTTAAACAATAAGAACATAAGAGAAACAAGCGTGAGATTCCGTGATTTGTCGAAAAACTCACGCTAGCGGGGTAGGGTAGCGGTTCATGGAGGGCCGGAGTAAGCGTGAACTAGATTATCCTTGACCCAATTATAGTCTATTCATTATCTCCGGAGATATTATGTAAATAATATCTCCGGAGAAAATGAGATAAGGAAGCGTCTGTGGTCCAGTTGGTCGGACATTTGACTTGTAACCGGGAGGTCCCGGGTTCGAGTCCGGCTACTGGACGTGTACCAATGGGACTCTTTTTCAGAGCCTATGTACGCAACGCACGCTCGTACGGTGAAGGACAACATCGTGATGAAACCCGCACACCACAAGGTGTGTGAACCCTATAACGGCGATGGGCTCACCCCCCTCACGTTGGGTTAAATACGCTTGGTGAACCGTGGGTACTTGCTTTAGCAAGTGCCTCTGCCTACCCCTCTTTGGGATTAAAGGCGTGAAGTGTATATTATGTAAACAAAAAATCAACGGTTTTCAAAATTTTTGAACTGTCAATTTACTCTACCTACTTCTGAAAAAAATATTTTTAAAGTTGTATCAAAACCCCGTTTCCTTTTGTAAACTTTAAGAAACTCAGACGAAAAGACTTCTTCAAGAGGCACATTCTAATAGCGAGTTCAGATTATTACAAATAATTTTGTTTTAAAAATTATTTGATGTCTATACTAAAATTATAAAGCTGAAGAGTTTGTTTATTTGTTTGAACGCGCTAATCTCAGGTACTACTGGTTCGAATTGAAAAAATATTTTTGTGTTGAATAGACCATTTATCGTGGAAGGCTTTAGGCTATATAACATCACGCCGCAACTGTTAGGTGCGAAGAAATAATGGAAAATGTGAAGAAAACGGGGAAAATTATTCATCCTTGAGGGTTCCCGTTGCGTGCCCTGTGAAAATAATGTATATTGGCGAAACAAAAAATCAACGGTTTTCAAAATTTTTGAACTGTCAATTTACTCTACCTACTTCTGAAAAAAATATTTTTAAAGTTGTATCAAAACCCCGTTTCCTTTTGTAAACTTTAAGAAACTCAGACGAAAAGACTTCTTCAAGAGGCACATTCTAATAGCGAGTTCAGATTATTACAAATAATTTTGTTTTAAAAATTATTTGATGTCTATACTAAAATTATAAAGCTGAAGAGTTTGTTTATTTGTTTGAACGCGCTAATCTCAGGTACTACTGGTTCGAATTGAAAAAATATTTTTGTGTTGAATAGACCATTTATCGTGGAAGGCTTTAGGCTATATAACATCACGCCGCAACTGTTAGGTGCGAAGAAATAATGGAAAATGTGAAGAAAACGGGGAAAATTATTCATCCTTGAGGGTTCCCGTTGCGTGCCCTGTGAAAATAATGTATATTGGCGAAACAATGTTTGCCGGAGCAGCTAGTCTTTTATATGACGTATTTTTTTTGCAGTGTATTATGATACGAAAACATTACACAAAACAGTGTTTTATGGGGTGTATCGAAGAGCGTTCGAACCGTCTCACAACAAGTTGGTGGTTAGTGGTCTATGCATCAATTTCTCAACAAATTCCATAACCTTGGTGTTGAACGAGATTTAAGATTAATCTACCGAAACCACTGTGTTATTTCTTGCGTTTGCACCGGAAGTACAACAAAATTATAAATATTTGTAGTCGTCTACTACTTAATTTTTTATTGTTGTTTTTATTACGGCATATCAAAACTGAAAAAATTACGATATCCGTACTTTTGCTTAGCCGTGTGGTGACGGCGAATAGAATACTTGTGTCACCACCCCAGCCAAACTTTTCCCGCTATGGGGGTCGTAAGAGACGACCGAGGGAACCCTCCAGAGGACGGGCAGCAGCGATCTCTGTGAGTTAAACCACAACCCCACTGCGATCGCCAACCCGCCTGCCCAGCGTGGCGATTATGGGCATTTACCTCCAATCAATGAGCACAAAAAGGCCACGGCCCCAGTTCCCGGCGGCTCCGCTATTCCTGGTCACGGTGGCGACCACGGTAACGGCGGAGCAGGGGGTGCGAAGAATCTCCGGGTTATGGGAGGCCGCCACAAACAACTGACCCTGGCGACGTACAACGGACGCACGCTACGGCTTGACTCGCATCTGGCACAACTCGAGGTGGAACTTGGGAAAATAAGGTGGCACATATTGGGGCTAAGCGAAGTCCGAAGAGAGGGAGAGGACACCATTACCCTCAAATCGGGCCACCTAATGTACTTCCGCGAGGGAGACCAACAAACCCAAGGCGGCGTTGGGTTCTTGTGAATAAGTCCCTGTGTAGCAACGTTGTGGAAGTGTCCAGTGTGTCCAACAGGGTAGCATACCTTGTCATAAAACTTACCGAGAGGTATAGCCTGAAAGTGGTACAAGTGTATGCACCGACATCGACACACTCGGACGATGAGGTGGAGGGCCTGTTCGATGATATATCGAAGGCCCTCCACTCCACTACTAACACACATTACAGCGTTGTTATGGGGGACTTTAACGCCAAAGTGGGAGTACAGAATTGCAATGAATCGGCAGTAGAATCCCATGGATTTGTAGCAAGGAATCATAGGGGGCAAATGCTAGTAAACTTCCTCGAACGAGAGGGGCTATTTCTAATGAACTCGTGGTTTAAGAAAAAGCCCCAAAGGAAGTGGACCTGGCAAAGCCCCGATAATATGACCAAAAATGAGATCGATTTCATCATGACGAACAAAAAGCACATATTCAGAGACGTCTCTGTGATAAACAGGTTTAATACCGGTAGCGATCACCGACTAGTCAGAGGCTCTCTGAATATCAACCTTAAGGCTGAACGTGTCCGTCTGATGAAAGCCAGGCTCCAACAAACCATGCTCCAAACCATAATGGGATCCGAAGCTTTCCAGCTAAGTTTGGAGAACCGATTCGTTGCCGGGGAAACCACAGCAGACGTGAACAAGAACCTCGAAAATGTGACTCGGGTCCTCAGGGAAGAGGGTACGAGATTTTGTGAAACGCAGCGTAAGGGCAGGAAGTCAAAGCTTTCCGGGGAGACTTTACGGCTGATGAAGGAACGACGTGAGAATTCACCCGTCACTTCGACCGCAAGGCGGGCTCTAAACCAGGAGATTAGTAAGCACGTGCGGCACGACCTCCGACGCTACAATACTCTTTCAATAGAAAGAGCGATTGAGCAGAATCGGGGGTCAAAAGTGTTCGTACAATCTCTTGGAAGAAGCAACCTTGCGAAGTTGACCACAGCAAGTGGAGAAGTCGTCACTTCGAAGCCGTCGGTCCTTTCGGAGGTTGGAGACTTCTATGGCCAGTTATACGCATCGCATGCATCTCGCCCTGATCCCGAAAATGGGGACTCTAGAGCCACATTGACACGCCACTTCACCGAACACCTGCCAGAAGTCAGTACTGGCGAAATTGAGATCGCTCTTAGACAGCTCAAAAACGGAAAAGCTCCAGGAGAGGATGGCGTTACAACAGAACTATTAAAGGCTGGAGGTAAACCGATATTGATGGAGCTCCAAAAGCTTTTTAACGCTGTCCTCTTCGAAGGAAGAACTCCGGAGGCGTGGAGTAGAAGTGTGGTCGTCCTGTTCTGCAAAAAGGGAGACAAAACCCTGTTGAAGAACTATCGACCCATTTCTCTTCTAAGCCACGTCTACAAGCTGTTCTCAAGGGTGATCACAAACCGTCTTGCGCGAAGACTCGACGAATTTCAACCTCCGGAGCAGGCTGGATTTCGGAGCGGTTATGGCACCATAGACCACATCCACACAGTGCGGCAGATCATAGAGAAAACTGAAGATTATAACCTGCCCCTGTGTCTAGCATTCGTGGACTATGAGAAGGCCTTTGACTCGGTTGAGATCTGGTCCGTTCTGGAGTCTCTGCAGCGTTGCCAAGTTCACTGGCGATACATCCAAGTGATAAGATGCCTCTACGAGGCTGCCACCATGTCCGTCCAAGTACAAAATCAGCAGACACGTCCCATACCATTGCATCGAGGAGTGAGAAAAGGGGATGTTATTTTCCCAAAATTGTTCACAAATGCAATGGAGGATATGTTCAAGACGCTGCATTGGAAAGGACGTGGCATCAACATCAATGGCGAACACATCTCTCACTTGCGATTTGCAGACGACATCGTCATCATGGCAAAAACGCTGCAGTACCTTCAACTGATGTTGAATGACCTAGCTGATTCTTCTCTACGGATCGGCTACGGATGAACTTGGATAACACCAAGGTCATGTTCGATGAACATGTTCTACCGGAACCGATTTCAGTACACGGTACCGTTCTCGAAGTTGTTAAAAAATACGTATACCTTGGGCAGACATTGCAGTTGGGTATAAACAACTTCGAGGACGAGGTAAACAGAAGAATTCAGCTGGGTTGGGCAGCATTTGGGAAGTTACGTCGAGTCTAAACATCAGCGATCCCACAGTGCCTGAAGACAAAGGTCTTCAATCAGTGTGTCCTACCTGTAATGACATACGGAGCTGAGACGTGGACACTGACGGCACGGCTGGTCCACAAGTTCAAAGTCGCACAGCGTGCTATGGAAAGGGCTATGCTCGGCGTTTCTCTGAAGGATCGAATCAGAAATGAAGTAATCCGACAGAGAACCAAAGTCATCGACATAGCTCATCGTTTTAGCAAGCTAAAGTGGCAGTGGGCCGGCCATATTAGCCGTAGAACCGATGACCGTTGGGGAAAACGAGTTCTCGAGTGGAGACCGCGTCTCGGCAAACGGAGTGTAGGACGCCCTCAGCAAGGTGGACTGATGATATACGCAAGATGGCTGGCAGAAGCTGGATGCGAGAAGCCGAAAACAGATCACAGGGGCGTGCAATTGGAGAGGCCTATGTCCAGCAGTGGACAAGTATGGGCTGATGATGATGATGATGATGACTTTTGCTCAGTCCCATTTTTTCATTCATAAATTTAATTTTGAAAATCTGCATATCTTTATCAGCCGTCACCACGTGGTGACGACGAATACATGAGTCGCCACCCCAGCCAAACTTTTCCCGCTATGGGGGTCGTAAGAGACGACCGAGGGAACCCTCCAGAGGATGGGCAGCAACGCTCTCTTTGAGTTAAACCACAACACCACTGCGATCGCAAACCCGCCTGCCCAGCGTGGCGATTATGGGCATTATCCTCCAAATGAAAACAAAAAGGCCACGGCTCCCAGTTCCTGGCGCCTCCGCTAATCCTGGTCACGATGGGGACCATGGTAACGGCGGAGCAGGGGGTGCGAAGAATCTCCGGGTTATGGGAGGCCACCACAAACAGCTGACCCTGGCGACGTACAACGGACGCACGCTACGGCTTTACTCGCATCTGGCGCAACTCGAGGTGGAACTTGGGAAAATTAGGTGGCACAAATTAGGGCTAAGCGAAATCCAAAGAGAGGGAGAGGACACCATTACCCTTAAATCGGGCCACCTAATGTACTTCCGCGAGGGAGACCAACAACCCCAAGGCGGCGTTGGGTTTATTGTGATTAAGTCCCTGTGTAACAACGTTGTGGAAGTGTCTAGTGTGTCCAACAGGGTAGCATACCTTGTCATAAAACTTACCGAGAGGTATAGTCTCAAAGTGGTACAAGTGTATGCACCGACCTCGACACACTCGGACGATGAGGTGATTCTCCTGTTCGATGTTATATCAAAGGCACTCCACTACTAAGACGCATTATAGCGTTGTCATGGGGGTCTTGAACGCTAAAGTGGGAGTACAGAATTGCAGCGAATCGGCAGTAGGATCCCATGGATTTGGCTGCAGACGGTGGCGCACTACCTGGGCGTGGTGCGCGGGCGCGGCGGCCCGGCGGCGGTGGCGGCCGTGGGGCTACACGTGCCGGAGCGCGGCCGCCTGCGCGTCACCCGAGCTCGTCCTCCTCTTTTGGCTCAGCTGCAACCGCACCGCACCAAGCGCGCGGAACACGCTCCCATGGCTAGGGCTATTTTTTTAATTAATAAGTTCTTTTCTCAGTGCCCGGATGCCGACGTATTTGTTGACCCAATATCTAGGTTACTGTATAAAAAATGTTCAGTTTCATTTACACAAACCGATTATAAAAATGTTGAATTTCATTCACTGTTCCGCACTGTTTTGTTTAGTTTATCACAGTAAGATGTTAATTAGTTGCTGTTATTTAATCTGTCCACTGTAAATTTTCAATATACGTGTATGAAATTAACAGATGTTTTATTTTAATACGAGTATGACGTTTCACACTTGCGCAAGCTCGCACGCGGTATCCGGGATATTCCCACCCACTTTCCCACTACTGTGCATCTACAGCGGCATCCAGAATAGACAAGAGCTCAATCAGTGACGACTGGGCTAGATCCCGGGGGGGCCTAACCTTCTGTCTTGGATCCCACATAGTTATTAAACTAAAGACGGTAAAGAAGAAAAAATACATATATGCGCTGCATTGCAATGCATACATATGATTTTTTTTTTTTGACTTCCCTAACCTAAAACTCGTACGCGGTACGCAACTGACAGTGACAGTGTGTTATGCTCCGGAATATTATTATTTTACTACAAAGCATAGTTAAGTATAAACGTGTCGGTAGATTCCACGAATACTTCTGTTCTCGAACCAAATAAAACAGGTGACCTGAACTGTGCTGCTAAGCAAATTGCCGAGTCTAGGTATATAAATTCAATTGACTATGAAGGCGCCTAGAGCGCCATAAAAATTATAAGTTTTAGCTCTAAGCATGGCAAATAGTTACATTAATAATTTAGATAAATTCTCTGTTTCCAATAGTAGGTCATGCGATGTTTTGAAGAGTGTAAACTTTACGTCAGCAATAATTGCACGTCGCTAAAAATTCTACACCAAAACTTTCGCAGCGTATACAAAAACATTGACAGTTTTAAAATTCTTTTACAAAGATTGGATCTAGATTTAGACATAATCATACTAACTGAATGTTGGCTTTTAAACCGGGACTACGAACTACCGGAACTAACACAATACACTGTAATGTCTAGTAAAATGCACTATAGGCAAAACGACGGAGTGGTCGTATACACTAAAAAGTCATTGAATGTGGTTATCTAGGAACAAGTGTTTGGAAATAATAGTAATTGCCTATCCATAAAGTTAAAAGATGAAACGGTAATCTTAGCTATATATCGATCACCGGCTACAAGCAACCTTAAAGATTTTCTCGCATCACTAAATCATTGCCTACAAGATTTAACAACATATAAAAATATAATTTTAACCGGTGATCTAAATATAAACATTGATCCGATCTCCTGTGATTCACAAGGACAGGATTTCCTTAATTTGTGCTCCTTCTATGGACTTTTGCCAACACATACTATGCCTACTCATCAAAGTGGGTCATGTTTGGATCATATGATGGTCAAGTCACGTTTTTCCTCGAAGACACTTATAATGAATTCTGCTATCACAGACCATCAACCTGTCCTACTAACATTACAATTAAATTTAAGTAAACAGCTTCATAACAACACTGTCAGCAAATTAAATATGAAAGGTTTCGAACGTGACTTATGCGATATTGACTTTGACCCAGTTTATAATACTACAGATGTTAACATTTCCTGCCTTATGTAATACATTCCTTACAAAAAACTATTGAAAAGAATACTACAACAGTACATCTCAGCAATAAATTAAACAACCTAAAACCTTGGATCACACCCGGCCTAATTCGTTGCATAAGGCATAGACATATGTTGCATATGAAAGCCAAATCGCGTCGAAACAATGAAAACATTCAAATAGTTTATAAAAGGTACAGAAATTTTTGCAATAACTTATTAAAGAAACTGAAACAGGTGTACGAAAAATCTCTCATTGAAAAGGCGGGTACAGATAGTAGAAAAATATGGAAGACCGTAAAAAATCTTACCTACATGGCGAAACCGCATGAGTCAGCTTCGAAACTTTTACACGCACAACGCACACCACTCATATCAGCAAACCATGTCAATAACTTTTTTTCTAATGTAGGTAAAACTTTGGCACAGCAATTTAAATGTACTGATATTCCAGAATCTTGCAGCATTCCTTCTAAAATCGACTCTTTTGTTCTTTTGGATACTGACGTAAATGAAGTAGAGAGAATCATTATGGCTTTGAAAAATAGTAAAATACACATACAATGCCGTAGGATGGGATAATATACCTATTAGTATTTTAAAAAAGTTCAGGCACATTCTTGCACCTCCACTTGCCCACATTTTTCAATTGTGTCTATTGAACGGAATTTTCCCTACATATCTTAAAAAAGCAATCGTCATCCCCGTTTATAAGTCAGGCAATAAAACACTAGTAACAAATTATAGGCCTATCTCACTACTGCCATCAATATCAAAGATTCTGGAAAAAATTATGAATAATAGACTTGTGCATTACCTAAATGAAAACTCTACTATCAAACCAGCAATTTGGTTTTAGACCTAAGCTATCGACAGCTGATGCTGTTCATAGTTTGACTGACCAGATATTGAAGAACCTCGACACAGGTAGACAAACTATTGGGATTTTTCTGGACCTTGCCAAAGCTTTTGATTCTATCTCAGTTCCATTACTTCTCCAGAAGTTGGAAAGGGTGGGAATTAGAGGCGTTCAGTTAAAACTTTTTGCTGACTACTTGAGCGATCGGTGCCAGCAAGTAAAAATAGGCGATGTCATTAGTGATGAAAAACCACCCCCTGCTATGGGGTGCCACAGGGTAGCATAGTAGGACCAACCCTATTTTCGCTCTACATTAACGACCTATGCAACCTAAAACTGGAATCAGGTCATATTGTTCCTTATGCCGATGACACTGTACTACTTTTCAGCGGAACATCGTTTGATGAGGTATGCAAACTTGCACAAAAGGGGTTTAATACTATAAACAGTTGGCTCTCTAAAAATACGCTAACCCTAAATGTAGATAAAACTAAATTTATTTATTTTTCTTCTTAACAAACTAACCCGCCCTATTAAAATCTACGCTCATCAATGTCAGCAAACTGAGCAGGACTGCAACAGCTGCCCATGTCTGTCACAAACAAACAACATTAAATACCTGGGTATCATAATAGATGCAACCCTTACCTACCTTTCGGCCTCATATTAACCTATTAGCTAACAGAGTAAGAAAATTAATGTTTATTTTTAAAAAATTGCGCACTTTTGCTGATGAAAAATTAAGAAGACAAGTTTACTTTGCGCTTAACGTACTG
The DNA here is from genome assembly GCA_012932125.1 of Conopomorpha cramerella. Lineage (NCBI taxonomy): Eukaryota > Metazoa > Arthropoda > Insecta > Lepidoptera > Gracillariidae > Conopomorpha > Conopomorpha cramerella. The sequence goes on along the minus strand of SJJU01002401.1, from coordinate 19,206 downwards.
CATAACAGTATGGGGTGGATCAGCAAAAACTTTGCTTCTAACTATAGAAAGGGCACAAAGAGCTGTACTAAAAGTGTCTAATCATCATCCCTTCTACTTCCCTGCCTACGCTCTTTATCAATCATGTAAAGTACTCACTGTCCGACAATTGTTTATATTACATATTGTTATTAAACAGCACAAACTTACAAAACACACAGATTGCACTTCAAATAAAAGACGTAATGACATAGTTTTTAAAACAAACCCCTATGGCCACGCTTTTGCAAAAAAGTTTTCCGCTTTCCTGGGGCCATTTCTCTATAACAAAATTAATGCTAAGTTAGACATTAACTCCTTAAATTTCCGCCTTTGTAAAAGAAAATTAAATGAACATCTCCTTAGTATGACATATGAGGACACAGAGAATTTACTAAATATCATTAGATAACTTAGGTATATTTTAGGATGATAAGGTAATATTCGTAATTTAATTCTTTTAACTTCTATCTATCTACTAGATATTTATAGCTACAACTATGATATTTATTTTATACCTTGTATTTGGAAGTACTCAAATATTTTTGTAATTAATTTATTTTAGCCTACCACTAATTTGTTTTATAATCTAATATATAAAATTCTCGTGTCACAGTTTTCGTTGCCATACTCCTCCGAAACGGCTTTACCGATTTTCACCAAATTTTATATGCGTATTCAGTAGGTCTGAGAATCGGCTACTATCTATTTTTTATCCACCTGCCAGTTGTATTTCTCCCAATACACAGGGTACAAAGGCGACTTATTATGGCAAAACGAATGTTTGCCGGGACAGCTAGTTTATTTTATAATATGATTTACATATTAGATTTAGTTATACACACTGTATGTCTATAGAAAATAAATTACCTTTAGTTAAATTACCTAGTACTAAGTGTATTTTATAGACTAAAAATGTTGTCTGGAATACAGGTTCTTCCTAGTCCAGACGCGATCATTGTATATGACCTATAAATATATTTATGCTATTACCTAATATTAAGACAACACCTATGTAATTTTTAATAAATGAATTTGAATAGCAAAGTACACGATTGCACCTCGCTCTGTTCTATTTTTAAGTACCATATAATTAACATTGATAATTTAACATACATACATACATACACTTCACGCCTGTCTCCCAGAGGGGTAGGTAGAAACTACAGATCTCCATTTGTCACGATCCTGACAAAACCCGTTTCGCTTCATCTACATTCATACATCTTTTCATACATGACCTCCGGTTTCGAGTACTTTTCACGCCACCTTCGGTCAGGGCATCACCAATCTGGTCTTTATATGTCCTTCTGGGGCGACCTCTCACCCGGCCCATTACACGCCGCAATGACCGCATTTCTATGGCATTGACTTTACTTTTATGCTTCTTCTGCCATACCCAACTTTCACTCCCGTACATTAAGGTAGGTGCCAGTACAGCGTCATGGACAGCCAATCTTGCCTTTTTCGACATGATTGGCTCTCCATAACACTTTTTTTTCCGGGATATTCCCACCCACTTTCCCACCACTGTGATTCCTGTTAGAGCCAGGATCTACAGCGGCATCCAGAATAGACAAGAGCTCAATCAGTGACGACTGGGCTAGATCCCGGGGGGGCCTAGCCTTCTGTCTTGGATCCCACATAGTTATTAAACTAAAGACGGTATAGAAATAAGAAGAAAAAATACATATATGCGCTGCATTGCAATGCATACATATGATTTTTTTTTGACTTCCAAGTTTTTGACAAGGTCCGGATAATATACGGGCCCACATAAGTCTATCAGTCCATTTAACATTATTACGCTCTTCAGTCCAAAGCTCACATTCCCAGAGGATATGGTGAGCTGTTTGATCAACGTTATTGTTAATATTAGAACATTCGCAGTAAGGCAAAGGAACTAATGACATTGAGTGAAGTTTTTGTTTGAAATTTCCATGTCCAGTTAAAAATTGGGCTACAAAATGATCTATTTCTATCCAAGTTTTTTTGTAATCTATCTACTACTGAAGGAAAAAACTGATACAGATGTCGACCTTTGGTCGTAGAGTCCCATCGTTTTTGCCATTCCGAAATGATGTTATTTTGAACTAATTTAGGAGCTTTGAAAAGTTCTTTAATGTTACGCGTGTTTCTTTGTTGAACGAAGTCGGGTTTAGTGATTTCTTTGGAGCTGTAGAACAGAGATGCTCTACGTTGTATTTCAAGGTCAACGGGTAGCACCCCAGCCAGTACTGGTAAGGCTCGTCTGTGCTGACGGTTCTATAAGCCTTACAGAGGAAAATAAGTGCCAACCGTTGACTCTGAAGGAGTTTACGCCGAGCTTCCCAAATAAAGGTTCTATCAGCCCAAGCCGCGGCGCCGTAGGTAATGGTCCCTAAGTAAGTCGCGACATAAATTAATTTAAGATTACGAAATTTTATCCACCACGCCGGGAGCGATATATTAGATATTGCCATGAAATTTGTTTTTGCTTTTTCACCGATTTGTTTAATATGTTCGAGGAAGCTAAAGTTTTTTTCTAATATAAGTCCTAAATAGCGTACAGTGTTCCGAGAACTAATTCTAATATTTTTAAATTTGACTGAGGGCGGGACCTTAAGGTTTCCCTTAAGTATGAGTTGAAAGGTCTTTGTTGGCGCGAAATTGAGTTTATTACGTTCTCCCCAGTCCGCGATTCTCTTTAAACTTATATCGGCTGCTGATTCTAGTTGACGGCGCGTGTTACCTTGTATTAAGAGCAAACCATCATCTGCGTATCCAGTCAGAGAACACCCAGGTGGTAACGGTGTCTCCAGGAAGTCATCAAACCCCATATTCCACATATAAGGCGAGATGACAGAACCCTGCGGACATCCACGTGTAAGCGCTTTTTGAGAATAGTTGCTTCCGAATTTTATTTTAGTAGACCCATGTTCAAAGTACGAAATTAAAAGTGAATATATATTTTTGTAACAGCCCCGGTTTTTTAATTTGATTAACAATATTCGAATATTCGAACGATATCGAGAAAAAATTTGAGTTACTTTGTTCTACTTGACGTCTCACCGAGATTGTCGCGTCGATCGTCGATTTACCTTCAGTGAAGCCAAACTGCTCTTCATGGAAGGAGACTCCGCCCGGTACCAGTAACGGTACTACGAGTCTTTCGAGCAGCTTGCCTAGCGCTGATAGAAGAGATATCTTCGCCTTAATTCTAATAAAGCATAAGTCATTTCGAGCAATTTTTGTTTTATTTGTCATTTTTATAGAGTAGACAAAACTACATTCATCTCTTTCTTGCGTTCACAAACTTTGTTAGTAAGAAAGAGAGCAAATTCGGTTGAAGTAATAGACAATAACTCACGTCAATATTTTTAAATTCTAATAAGAGGTAAATCACTCTTTTGTAACGGACACTGGTCACGCGCACGTCGCGGCGTGTTCAAAAAGTGATTTCAAAGAAATTAGCGATTCCCAATGGGTAAATATTGATTTTATTTACTAAATGAACTATTTCATGGCAAAAAGAACAAGATTTCCAGTGAATTAACAACCCTAAGTTTGTTATTTTTGCCATAAAATACTATTACTGACTTACGACTTATTCGAATCATTATTTTCATACTTTTACTGATATATGCTTAATTAGAATAACAAAAGATGTCTAGGTGTTAAACTATTTTTTACGACATTATCTTTGATATTTTATAGGTAAGTACTTAATAAGTTATTAATATGATTTCTTTATCATGATTTGTTTAGGTTCACGCATGGATGACTATGAAGATAACAGCGATTCTGCGGATGAGCTGATGGACCTCCTCACTTCTGAAGGTATTCAAATAGCCAAATCGAAGAAAAAGAATCCAGAGAGGACACTTATCGACAGTAATAAGAAAATTAAAATCTTAGAAGATATTATTATTTACAAACCTGATCCTGAGTTACTGCGCGAAATTATTAAAACCAACACAAGTACATTACCCGTTTTAACACAAGATGTTGTGGACTATATTGATGAGATACCGACTACTTTAGAAAATGTCAAGAACAGTACTGATATACCGACATTAATCATACCAGATTGTGTACCAGATTCATCTATATTAACATCTGTGGTCGCAGAACCAATGGAACAAGTAGTGGAATGTCCATCAGATGATGCCACAGGAGATGGAAATGGATTGTATGCTATGGGATCTAGATCTCCTAGTATTTTACCAGGCACATCTGGCTCTAGCATAATCACTACAGACTCAAACGTTGCGGTGTTACAATCCAATGCTAATAAAGAAATTATTATTGCATCTGCCACTGAAACTTTGCAAAGTAATGAAATACCTGTCAAGGTATGTATATCCGCTTCGATAAAGCGGAACAATATACACCCAGATCGTGCAAAATGGCAGAAGAACATTACGAAAGAGAAAAGGATGCGTGGTGAGTCCTATGCTGGTTACTCCCGAGACTCTGGAACTAAAAATGTAACAACGAATGTTCCTAGGTGTGAAAGGAAAATAGGACCAACATGCCAATCGGATTTTTGTTTCAAAAGTACGAAGAGATTTTGTTCAAAGTTTACAGAGGATACTAGAAATGAAATGTTCACAAATTTTTGGCAACAACTAGATTGGAGTGGCAAGCAGAGTTTAGTTTGTTCTTTGATAGACAAAGTTCCTAAAAAACAAAAAAAGACACAGTCAGAAGTATCACAAAGAAATGATAGTCTTATTTACTATTTAAAATTAAATGGAGAGAAACACCAGGTGTGCAAAAAAATGTTTCTTGCTACTTTTGGTCTTAAGGAACGCATGCTTTTCAACTGGGCAAAATCTCAATCATTAGTTGGTATCCTATCAATAGCAACTAAAAACCTGGAAAGCAACAGAGGAAAAAAAAGGTCCACCACCGCACCTAATGAAGCAGGAGTAACACAAGCTCAACATCTGGATATTTTTTTTGAAAAGATTCCCAAGTTACCATCACACTATTGCCGAAGTACTACATCAAAAATTTACTTAGAGCCTGTTTTTAAAAGCAAGACCCATTTGTATAACTTATATATTAAAAAATGCAATGAAGATGACGTGAAACCAATATCTGTCTGCTTTTTTAACACTAGATTCGAGGAATTGCAGTTGAGAATCTTCAATCCAAAAAAAGACAAGTGTGACGTCTGTTGCGGATATGAAACGAAAAATATTACTCAGACAGATTACGACGCACATATTCAGAGGAAAGTTGCTGCAAGATCTGAAAAGGATGCTGACAAAAAATTAGCTCTCGAAGGAAAAATCACTTTGCTGTGCATGGACGTTCAAAGTGTTAAAGTATGCCCAAAACTGGAAGCTAGTGCCATTTATTATAAAACAAAACTATGCTGTCATAATTTTACAGTTTATAATATGGCTACTCATGAAGTTATCTGTTACTGGTGGCATGAGTGTGAGGGAGACCTTCTAGCCTCTAATTTTGCTTCTTGTCTTGTTGATTTTGTCCTGTCGAAGGTGCCTAAAGATCTTCCTTTAGTAATTTATAGTGATGGGTGCACGTGTCAAAATAGGAATGCTACAATGGCAAACGCTTTGTTAAATTTAGCTATTACCGAAAATATGACCATAAGTCAAAAATACCTAGAAAAAGGGCATACTCAAATGGAGTGTGACTCGGTCCACTCAGTAATAGAAAACAAAGTCAAATGTACAGATATCTATTTACCACATCAGTACGCCTCCCTTACAAAGGAGGCCAAAATCAAAGATCCAAAATATAAAGCCAAGTATCTTTCATACGATTTTTTTAAAGACTATTCTCTTTTACAACGATACCACTCAATACGTCCGGGGAAAAAAGCTGGAGACCCTACTGTGACCGATTTGCGACAATTAACCTATGACCCTAATGGAAGTATTCAATATAAACTAAATTTTTCAGAGACTCTTAAAGACCTACCTTGTAGACCAAAACTAAAAAAAAAATATGAAATTAAAGCCATGTACGCAGATCGAATTCCGCTAAAAGCTAGAAAATGGAAGGACTTACAAGATCTCAAAGCAGTGATACCCAAAGATTGCCATTCGTTTTATGATGCTCTGCCAAAAGATGAATAGGTAGTTTAGAATATTCATAAGAAACAAATTTAAGAACTAGCCTTATGATAAGACTGACTGATTATAAATGACATAAGTCTGATTTTGTTACCTAACTCAAAGTTAATTATTATAAGAGATTTTTATAAGAAAAATATTTGGTTGTGCTAGAAGTTTACTAGAAGCATGTTTTATTTTATTTGTTTTCCAGGTATTATTTACCTAATGCTATGTTTTGTTTTCGAAATTTAATATTTTGTAGAGGAGTAGGTAGCTACTTCTCCTCTTTTTGATTTAAAGTATCTTAAGTCTGATTTTTCTACCTAATTCAAAGTTAATTTTGATTTATAAGAGATTTGTACTCGAACAATGTTTGGTTGAGGTAGAAGTTTACTGAGAGCATTTTTATGTTATTTGTTTTATAGGTATTTACCTTATTACTTTATGTTTTGATTTCAAACTTTAGTATTTTGTTTAGAAGTATCTCTCTCTCTATTTCTCTACGTATTTTTTTAAGTATCCCTTAAATGTTAGCCCCACTTTGTTATTAAAAATCGTGTCTGTTTTGTGTTAAACATAAATTATAACACTTGATATTAAGAGTTCTTTTATATTTTATTTAAGTATTCATTTTGTTAAAGTTAATTTGATTTAACGACCAATAAAAATACTTATCTAATTAACTACAAAATATTTTTCTTTTATTCTAATTAGTATTATGTCAGTAAATTACTATGCCAATAAATCATAAGTCACGTTTTGTAGAAAATATACAAGATACGATTAAATGTATTACAAAACATCATATATTCATTAAAATTAATAATATCATTAAAACATTACAAAACAGCTTTTCTTACAAATATTAGGTGTAATAATGTTTTTTGTCTCTCCTGAACAGTTGGCATTTTTTACTTATGCCATATTAGAATTAAGGCGACGATATTAATCTATAAGCCTTTGGGTCGTTAGGTGGTTTGTCTCCGGCTTTAGGTATGAGTTTAGCTAACGCTCGACGCCACAACGCCGGGAAGACGCCCTCCGCTATGCATCGTTGATATACGTGTAATATTTGATGTCCCGAAGTTTTAACGGCGGCTTTTATCATTGTGTTTGAAATTTTGTCTTCTCCCGCGGCTTTGTTCCTAGGTAGTGTTTTTACAATGTTCAAAAAATCTGTTATTGTTGGTAACGCGGAGTGTGAAGTATTTGGTAATGTATTAGCGCATTCCCTTATCAATTTGTGCAGGTCATTATCGTTTGTTGTGTCGTCGTCGGGTAACAAGGTGTTCAGGATTGTGTTTGCAGTCTCGCTGATGCTCAGCGAATGCGTAGTACCCGACTGGATGTTAGAGAAATACGCTAACTCAATTTTTTTATTTGCTTTATATTCCTGATAAATAGGTGACCATGGGCCTTCTTTTTCAAACCGAGCTACAACAGATTGAAGTAAATTACGTTTGGACCTTTCAACCGCCGCTCGGTAGTGCGACCTAGCAACACGCAGAGCGGTGAGCGCGGCGTTGTATCTATCGTCGGTAATTTGTCGTTTTTTTATTAGATTAAGTTTTCTCCTCGCGGATCTGAGCACCCTACGTAGTCTAACTAAAAGATTATTCCACCACTCACATCTACGTGTTCGGGTTACCTCTCTACGCCCAAAGGCAACATCGGCACAGTAGATAAAATTATTTGTCAGAGCTTCAGCACACTCCGAAGCACTTAAGTTATTATTATCAAAATCGTTAGAATTACAACTAAATAAATTACTGAAAAAATCTAAGTCCTGGGTCCGTACTCTATAGGTGTAGTCTAGATACGTGTACAGCTTGTCAAACCAAGAGAAACCCCATACACTATCAGCCGATGGTCACTACACGAAGCTTCGGGGTGTACCGTCCAATCTAGTAAGTGAACATTGCCACTAGTTAAAGTAAGATCTATACTTGATTCGCCAGTCGAGCTAGAATAAGTAGGTGGTGCTTGGGGAGTATTGTGAATGACAAGGTTCATCTCCGCAATGAATTCCTCCACCGCTTTCCTACGGACGGCATCGGATGGCCGAAGTCTTCCGTACCAAAGCGGCGAAGAGGCGTTAACGTCAGCCCCGATGATAACCCTCCTCCCTCGCAACGCTTGGAGGATATTTCTAAGCTGATGTATGTAAGGGTCAGCCGTGTGCGAATACTGAAAGTAGCAGCTAATTACATAAATACTACGCGAAGAGATGGTGATTTCCGCGACGGCACAATGAGTGGTGTTTAAGTGTGTTAAAGACGTTACAGCTATATTTTTGGACTTAGTGCAAACGTATATACCCGCACGTGATTGTTTATTTAGCTGGATAACTTTATTGTGACTAAGAGATCGCTGATATTGTTCCTGTATTAAAACTACGTCTAATTTATGTTCGACTATAAGGCGGTCTAACTCATTTGTTGCTGTTACGTAATTATGTAAATTTAGCTGTCCTATTACTAAACTAGCCATCATATATAGTATTTAAAACTAACTGTTCAATTTTAAATTTATAGGTTGTACATTCTGGCGAACCTACGCTATGATCGTGTGTTTTTTTATATCTTTTACACGGCGCGCAGCACGGTTTAAAAGTAGATTTGGTAAAGTTGGGGCATGCCTTAGTGTCGTGAGATTCGGCGCAATGACCACACGTAGGGTTTATTTCGGAACAAAACTTTTGAACGTGACCATATTGTTGGCATTTCCTACACCTAACTATTTCTATATCGTCGATAAAGCGGCAAGACCCATATTCGATAAATATTTTGTCTTTTAGAATTAGTACTTCGCAGTGTCCATAACACTCACTCTTCTTTCAATATCTTTGTCAAACTTTCCATCACTTGTAAATAGAGATCCCAAATATACAAACTCATCCACTTGTTCAACTTTCTCACCGTCAATCATGCACTCACAAACTGTCCTTTCATTATTTTCGACTACCATTACTTTGGTCTTACTAGCATTCACTTTCATTCCTTTCCTTTTCAATGACTCATTCATACAATTAATCATCTGCTGCAATTCATACGCCGACGGTGCAAGAAGAACTTGATCGTCAGCATATAAAAGGCATTTGATGATTAAACCACCCATATCTTTTTATTTTCAAATATTTTCTATTGTATTTTATTTGTATTATGGGCCGATACCTGTTTATACAGTTATATTTAGTTGCCTGAAATAAAGGATTATTATTATTATTATATCTAGACCCCAATCATGACCTTTCAGATCTTCCAAACAACGTACTTAATGTCAACACTATCATCCTATAAGATAATATTTTATTTTCATTTGGAAATGTACACAAAATCACATAAGCAAACATAAATAAGCTTTACCGCAGAATCATTCTGCCAGGCTACAATCAGAAGAATAATGCCCACAAACAACAGATACCATTATGGTTAGGTATTAACCTAAAGCGATTACGATGAATTCAATATCGCAATGTTTACTTGGATCCGCGACGTGTGTATTTAACGTAAATAGATCGAATAAGCCGATTCCAACTCAACAGTTGGTAAATACAATACAAGAATGTGCATAGATTTATGTACACAATTAAACAATAACATTGGTAGGTGCCTAATAATGTAAACCGCGTTGAAACGCTTTTGAATTCTAAAACGCACGATATTAAATACCTATCGGATGCGACGATTTGACTAAACTACACGTATGATTAGCACTTGACTAACTCGGGACAGTTGTCCTAACTAAGGAAACTATACAGCAACAGGGCCGAAATCACGTTGTAAATTAACTAATCAGAATTCAAATCACTCGCGAAAAAACAAAATGGCCGGACTTAATTACTTAAAATGGCCGAGATTAAGGCCTGCTGATGATAATGGGAATAAAAACTACCTGGCACTGGTAAGTTCTCGTGCTTAAGCAATTAATCGAAAGCTTAGCTTTTAACTATGTTTTGTGGGTACCATAGGTACTGTGTGAAATAGGTACTTGCGGATTTTGTATCAATATGATATCAACTTATAGGTACGCACCTGTCACTGAGGTATTGCTTGCCATTGGATTTGCGGCCTTTAAATATATTTAGAGTTCACGAATTTTCAGACCCACCCGACCTGGCCTTCATTGATTGAGTACTGTGTGTGCACTTCACTGCAGTCCGTAGCCTGCTTTATGAATAAGCCCTTGTTATACGGATTGAATGTTTTATTTATGAAGGCCTTTTAAAAAATATTTTTCCACAAACAAGACTCCTCCTCCAAGAAGACCTCTGTGGAGGTATTACATTATTTTTTAGTGTTATTTTATTACTGCATATGAAAATAAACAAAAAACTGCAACACCCGTATTTTTATTTTCTTTCAGCTGCGTGTTATGTTTTTCATTGAAAATGTTCAATCTATTTATTCAGCGCCTATGCTATGTTGATGGCTAATATTGATGTACTGGTCGGTTACTTGCACAATCTGAAAGGTACGGTTGCACTACACCCTTTTATGTTAATTAGTGCTGTTAGTGTAATTTAGAGCACATGAGCTGTTTCACCGATCAATGATGAATCCCACCATCAAGGGACGTTAAAATTATTACTAAGTCACAGTTGTATTATCATCATCAGCCACATCACATCCACAGCTGGCTACTTAGATGAAGAAGGGACAAAAAACCGGTATTTTTTAAATTATCAAGGCTTAATTTAGAAAGACGTGATGAACGGTTGGCGTCTACTTTCATGGTGCGAACCGGCAGGATGTGGAATGACTTCCCGGAGTCTGTGTTTCCTGCGCAGTACAGTCTGAAGGTCTTCAAGTCGCGGGTGAATAGATACCTAATGAACAAGTGTGCTCCATTGCAGACCACATCGCTGCTTAAAATCAGGCAGGATGGTGGTAAAACGCTTGTTCATAGTGATAAAAAAAAATTAATGCTCAATTATGTTCCATCGATTTCGACTTATTGGCAATTTAGCGTTGGTATTTTGTAGGTTCTAAATCATAGCGATGTGGTCTACGATGGAGCACACTTGTTCATTAGGTATCTATTCACCCGCGACTTGAAGACCTTCAGACTGTACTGCGCAGGAAACACAGACTCCGGGAAGTCATTCCACATCCTAGCGGTTCGCACTATAAAAGTGGATGCAAACCGTTTGGTTCGCGTAAATTGTATATTCACCTGGTATGGATGACGCTTTACCGTTCTCCTGGTTGTCCTATTGTAAAAATCAAATTCAAAATGTCATTTTATAGGCAATTTGCTGCTCGAACTGGTAACATCAAGAAGCTGTACAGGTGTAGCAGATGTCCAGCCGGGATGAACGGGAAGGAGCCTGAGTTTCAGGTCGTTGTTGGGGTTAGATTAGGTAGGACACATATTAAGAGCACCGATAATAGGTGATAGGCGGCTATATGGCCCAATAATTCCTTTGGTACCCTACATCCCTTCGGTCGACTTTTACTAAATATGAATGAATACAATGTGGTATCATTATTTTCACGAACTGGACGATCATGGCTGACAGAAGTAAGGATATCCCTACCTCCCTACATAAATAAATGTTGATTAAATTGTTCGTAATGTTCATTAACTTACAATTAAACAATTCACAAGCATTATTTAAAGGATTTATTTTCTTCTGTCTTTCTTCCAGTTGACAAAAATTTTTGGTTAGCTTTCTGCACAGAGTTAAACAAGTAGCCAGCTTAACAGCTTAAAACACTTATCGACTTCAGATTTATCTGGCAACACTGTTTTCTACATTGTTTAAAGACTTCGTTCCAGTAATTTAGACGCGTTTTTCATAGTTTGATGTTATATTGTTTGTTGTCTAAAATAATATTCTTTGTTTTACGTATTTTGAAAACACCGCATATTAAATTAATTTGAAAGTAAATATTTGGCTTAGTGAGTCTAAAATTCAAGGCATTTCGAGACTTTTGGCATTTTAACATTTGACTGACGCTGCCATTGTTTCAAATTCAGATAGGTTCTAGCATCAATGTGTCAAATGTATGTGTCGACGAGCGTCAATCAATGTCACAAATTGAACTGAGACGTTCAGAAACTATGACAAAGCTGATATTTTTAATAATTTAACGCAAATTTATCCCGGTCTTTATATAAAATACAATACATGTGTCGATACATAACAAACTCGCCCAAGTCAGGTTTAAGCGTTTTTTGGTAAACGTATTATTATTTTATTTCGATGATTTACTGCGTAAATTTTTGATAAATAATAATATTTTGCCTAAAAATTGCTTCAGGTGGCCATTTAATAGATAAAACATAAGTTGATAGGTGAAATATGAAATATTTTTGAGTTTTTAGTATTGACTTAGAGCCATTTGATATGTATCTATAAAATATAGGCAATATTGAAAAACAGCAGCTCGGGCTTAGGTGACTTTGATATCGGCGAATGTGACTTAGGCAGGATTGACATGTCTGTATAGGTAGATAAGGTAGCTAATGGCGACGTGTGATTGGTCGAAAATGACTTAGGCTTGTATGATATGGAGTACTTTGCTGACTTAAGTGAATTTGAAAAAAGTGTATGACTGTTGACCTTTATTTCTATAGCAAGCGGTGGAATTTGACTGGTTTGATCTAGAAGCAAAATAACCGCCATTTTTCGCTGAACTAGAAATATAAAAAAAACTCAAAATTACTGACTACTTGACTTGGGCGCGTTTGATATGTACCAACACACATGTAAATTGATTCCTTGCATACAATGATTTAAATTGATACAGCATTAAAATCTTCTTTTTTACTGGAACGAAATCTGCCATTATTCTTTTCGTTTTCGATTCTGAAAAAAAACGAATTATTTTAGTTACTGTATGTCACTTTACACTACAAAAAACGAAAATGAAATTGAACGCGATTGTACTCCCATGCCACATACTAAATGACATAATACTATGCTACCAACGTGAAAATATACCCGATTTTGAGGGTGACGCTTTATTGTCATATCAATTTTATTTGAAATGGTTATACGTCAAAGCAAAAGGAAATTGATGTTTGTTTACAGATTTCTTTGGACTCTTTTTTATCATCTATACAAGAAAACGACCATGAATCGTACAGAATATAATACTGTCATCAATTCCTGACAAAGAATAATGTATGAAATATAGGTACTTACTCAGAAATATATATAAAGTGCACTGCACACATGCAAATTATTTAGAGAAAAATTGGGCGTGACCGTGCTTCTAGGACGGCATCCAGCCGCGGACTGACGGGGTTGAACTTGTCAACGCGATGGCACAACAACATGTTTGTAGGAGATTTTTTGTGAGTTGAATTATTTTACAAAATTATGGTTTTTCTGACTACATTTTGAAAAAGCGCTTCTATTTGAATTTAGTTAAAGTATTGTACGTTCCGTTCCACATACTCCGTAGCTCAGGGAACAGCTGTAGACCTCTGTGTTGAGCCCCGCGTTTGACCTTTTTTTGGCCAAAATTTTCAAACAGGGTTCAGCATTTTCGTATTTTCGGATTTAAAAATAAAAAAATGCAAATAGAGAATTTGAATCGAGATGAAGAAATGCTCTATCTAATGTATATAAGCATTTATCGTATACGTGTATATAGCAGCCTGTGCTGGGCCTGCAAAATAGGCATATTCAAGAATTCCCTCTTAAGGACACAAACTCCGGCAAATCGTTCCACATCCTGGCGGTTCGCACTATGAAAGTAGACGCAAACCGTATTGCAGGTAGATAGAAACAACTTCGAGAACGAGGTAAATTGAAGAATTCATCTGGGTTGGGTCAGTGAGTCTTGGCATCATCGATACTATAGTGCCTGAAAACAAACGTCTTCAATCATCTGTAATGACATACGGAGCTGAGACGTGGACATTGACGACCCGGCTGGCTCACAAGCTCAAATTTGCACAACGTGCCATGGAAAGGGCTATGCTCAGCGTTTTTCTAAGGATCGAATCAGAAACGAAGTCCGATCTCATCAGATCGATCCGACAGAGCTGAAGTGGCAGTGAGTGGCCGACTCACTGCCACTTCAGCTAGCTAGCCGTGGAACCGAGGATCGTTGCAGCAAACGAGTTCTCGAGTGGAGATCGCTTCTTGTAAAACGAAGACGCCTTCAGTCAAGGTGAAGTGATGATATGCGCAAGATGGCTTGCAGAACCTGGAAGCAATGTGCTCCATCGTATCGTACCATGTCGCTGCTTAACATCAGGCAGGATAGTGGTCAAACGATCGTGTTCTGATCTGATCTGGTTATAGTTAGTATGAGGCAATGATACCTACAACTATGACCAGATTTTTTATAACTTAACAACTATTGTACTGAGGACATGTGCATTGACTCCTGCCTTGACGCGCCTATTTCGCCTCTCCTTGGAGGCCGGAAAATTACCAGACACTTGGAGGCTTGCCAATGTGCAACCTGTACCCAAAAAGGGTAGTCGTGCTGACCCTACCTGCTACAGACCTATCTTAGTCACCTCCATCCTCTGTAAGACGATGGAACGTGTACTGAATAGCAAGCTACTGACGCATCTTGAAGCCAATGACCTCTACCGTCTCCCTGGATATCTCCAAGGCGTTTGATAGGGTCTGACACGACAGTCTGATTAGCAAGCTTCCGTCGTTTGGACTGCCTGTTGGTTTCTGCGCGTGGTTGGCTGATTTCCTGAGGGAACGATCGCTCCGAGTAGTCACAGATGGCTGGTCGTCCGATCTAATGGCAATTAATGCCGGGGTACCTCAGGGTTCTGTTCTCTCTGCAACACTTTTCTTGCTGCATATAAACGATCTGCTGAAACCCCGTATCTATGGGTACGCAGACGACAGCACTGTTGTGGAGAGTTACACATCTGACGCGCGAGCCAGCGGACCGCAAATCCGGGTAGTCAGAGAGGCATTGGTTGAGCGTTTGAACTTGTCCCTTGGTGAAGTCGCATCTTGGGGCGATGCCAATCTGGTCAGGTTCAATGCGCTTAAGACCCAGGCGTGTCTTTTCTCAGCAAAAAGGAGCCCATTCAATCTGGCTCCCACTCTCCGGGATGTACCCTGCCTATAGCCAATCGGCTGGAGCTTTTAGGCATGACGCTAACCTCCAACCTCAACTTTGGCTCCTATATTGGGGATACGGCCGAACGCGCAGCCAAGAAGCTGGGCATCCTCTCGAAGTTGCGACGGTATTTCACACCGGAACAGTTGCTCACACTGTATCAAGCACAAGTTCGATCGTGTATGGAATACTGCTCTCATCTTTGGGATGGATCAGCCAAATACCAGCTTGAGGCTCCGGAGGCAATAGAGAGGCGTGCTAGAAGGCTCATAGGTGACAACAGGCTGTTTGATTCTCGGCTACAAAGGCTAGAGCATCGCCGCAAAGTTGCGAGCCTATCTGTCTTCTATCGGGTGCATTTCGGAGAGTGTGCTACGGAGTTGCATAACCTAATACCCCATCGCGTTTTTACAATAGGACAACCAGGAGAACGGCAAAACGTCATCCATACCAGGTGGATTTGCCATTTACGCGAACCAAAAGGTTTGCGTCCACTTTCATAGTGCGTACCGCCAGGATGTGGAACGACTTGCCAGAGTCTGTAGTCTTTTCCATCGTAGACCAGATCGCTGCTTAACATCAGGCAGGATGGTGGTCAAACGCTTGTTTATAGTGATTAAAAAAAAAAACTTATTCTCCCCTTGATCTCTTTTGCCAACAAAGCAATAATTGTACTATCATCCCTTTTTCATACCATATCCTTTACAATTTTCAGGATACATAACTTGTGCAAGCTTTTAATAAAAACATGTTTCAGATAACTTAAAACTATTAATAAAAATAATGTAACTTGGCGGAACGAAGTTCGTCGAGTCAGCTAGTACTTTAAAGGTGACATTCAAACTTTGCGAAAGTCTTACCCTCCTTGACAACTCAAGTCTCTCAGAGGAATAGGCAGGCTGAGAGAGAATAATCTCTGCCTGCCTACTATAAAGATCACCATATTTTGTCACCGTTCTGACATATATAGTCTGGCCAGCGAGTCGTGGTATTTATGATTTATTGAGATTTGACTTGCAACACCAGCAATGTGTCACTCACAGTGGCTGACATACTACTGACAAACACGTCTGAATAGTATACAGTAGCCTTCCTGTAAGATTATTTTGGTAAAATTCAAGTGCGTAAAATGTCTAAATCTCTTTAATGTGGGGTCAGGAAGTTAGTTTATGATATTTTAGAGTGATACCCGGCCGTGAAATCTGAGGATGAACATATTTTCGAGGAGAAAATGCAATATTTTTGTGAAATTGTTGCTGTGTCAGAAAATGTAAACAAACTATAAGCAAACCATCTTGGTCCTGGAACTGTTTATTTGTGATTTCACAGTCAGTGAAAGGTAACGTCTACTTACATAATTTAGCATAACAGGTGATCGAGAAGAAGTGGGAAAGATTAAAATATAAAATAATACTTTAAACTGCCACGTGTTTTTATATGCATTCAGTTATTTACTAGGTACCTACGTAGTAAATTAATCTAATCTAATTAATCTAACCCTACGCTCACGTCACACAGTGGCGAAACGGCTAGGGCCGACAGGATTATATTATTATCTGATTTACGGGAAGCGAAAGTCATTCTCGCAAGCCGGCACTGTGTAAAAGGATTCATAGGAACTAAAACCACAGCCTCGGAACGCTCCCGAACCATTATGTGTGCCGTCACTTTAACCCTGAGTTCCTATATTATAAGTTACATATGAAGGGACGTAATTTTACACATTTTTGAGACAAAGAACGTTATGAACTGTCAAAATTGCATGAATCAAACAACGCGTTATTCCGGTCAGGTAAGATCTTGAAACAAGCCAGAAATCATCAAGTATCAAGATCGTTTTTCCGAATACATTCAATATTTTTCAGTGCTAGCAGGTAGCCTTTTTTAAAAATTTCCCGCCACTTTTTAGTGCCACGACTCGCTGGCCAGACTATACCTTTTGCTTCTTTTACATTCATTCCCACCAATTTTCAGCCTAATCGGTTCAGCCGTTTTTTATTTATAAATAGTGTAAGTAACACGACTATCTTTTTTATATATAGATTAACGAGTAAATGTAGAGTAGGTTTATAGTTAATTGTAAAAAAAAATTGCGTATTAATCCATGAACATTATAGGTAGGGAACTATTCGGAAACTATTTCACCAAAAAAAAAACAAGGGTCTATTAGAAACAATATAATTCAAAATTTACAAGGTCAGTGCATCAGGGATTCCTCGATGCAAGCGTCGCGCTTGGTCAATTTTTTTTAGTTACATACTCCGTATCACAGTATGTGCTTACCTGCGACTGCGAAAGGCAGATGCACTCGGTGGGACAGGGTGGCATCAGGAGCTCAGGATAGGTCCCAGGCGGCGGGACGAGCGACGTGACGCCGACGATTCCGCCTAAAGCGCACAACGCAGCCGCCCACATCAGCCAACGAAGCAGAAAGCATCTGAAATCATATATTAATATACCACAAATGTTAAGTATCTCTATTAAAGTACTTACTACGTTTGTCGTACTCTTGATGTTGCCTATGATCAATACATACAATACGGTACTGCTATGCATTCATAATCTGCAATACCGGTTTTTTTATCACCTCACATTTATATACTATTGTTTTTACTTTCTCGTGGACTGTATTCCCCAACCTTAGACCCACTTGCTGCTCAGATCGTAAACAGGTTCTACTAGTTTACCCCTTAGTCTTGATTGATGTTCTGCAACAAGATCATCTCTACGGCTCGTTGTTTCGAGGGTCAGACGGTTTTCGCTCAGTTACTAAACACGTACCTTTAACTTTTCTCGAAACGATTAGGAAGATGCTTTAAAGGAAAGCATCTTCCTAATCGTTTCGAGAAAGCGAATCAAATGTTCAAGCACATATAGCGCCTGAATTTACATATCGGCAACCATCTATCACAACGCGCCTTATTATTCGGGATGGGCAACAATGTGCGGCGACGCTTCCACGGTGGACCGGTTCCTGCGTCACGTCGAGTGGACTCCGCCGCCGCCACCCTACCTCCGCTCGCATTGCTCGCTTACCGATATGCCCCGCAATACGACGCGAATTCGTTGCTCATCGTTGCCCTAAATATTCGCGCATCTTACTTGCGCCAACATCGCAACATGATTGAACATGGTCCTTCGAGCTCTTCAGGACGAAGATCGTCTTCGTGTACTGATTTTTTGGACTTCGGATTGTGCCATTCAGCGCCTGCCGTCTTACTGGGAGGAGTCGTCGAGGGCAATCCACCAAAGGGTATTGTACTGAGTGAGTCGTTCCATATTCCTTATTACCATATTATTTCCGCTTCCAGGAATGTTAAATTAGCCCTAGTAGGATCAGACATTGATCTCTTACTTGTAGCCTAATTTTATCTTATTAATGAAAATGTGTTTAATGTATGTAAGTTATTACATACATTAAACACATTTTTGGGTAGTGTACATTTTGATTTTACATATGTATATACCCATACTTATGTACCCAATACAATTCTTTCCTATTTATAATATTATATCAATTAATTAATTTATATTAATACATTAAATTTCGACCAAATTTGATTACCATAAACGCGGTTCTAGTGAGTTAATCTTAAAAGAGAGACATATACTGTCGTGGACATTTCAAGAGGAATAATTCTTTCATACATATATTTTTGGTATCTTGAACCGTTTTCGCAGCGCACGCAACGGAAACCCTCAAAGATGAATAATTTTCCCCGCCCATCAGCCCGCGAATGGTTTCTCTATAGTGCTTTTCGTGTGTGAGTTTCTCCTGCCGACGATCACTAAAACTTACCCTTCTTCTGTTTCGCTGGTACACCCCACACCCTACTAAAATGAATTTAAAAAGGAACAGGAAAAGGAAAGTTGTACAGCGGATGCACGCTCTCTGCCTCAAAGTGCACCTCATTAAAACCGAGGCATACACTCGAACTTAGTGTCGGTCCAGCACCATTTAGAAACCGACAAACGTTCTCTCCTATTCCTTACCGAGACACAGATGGGGTGTCCAACTGACACTGCGTACTGGCTGTGTGTTGGTGGATGCTGGTGTAGAT